>JARJLF010000243.1:0-272693 GCA_029378395.1 Mycena leptocephala
TCGATCATTATGCAACATGTATTTGGGCTCTATCATTCAATATATCTATTTTTTCGACCTCATCCTATCCTCCTGAATACATGTTGCGTGAACGTAAGCCATGCCCGACTCCCCTATCTCAGGGAAATGACACTCTGCCCGCCGAAACCTTAACACGAATCATTCTACGTCCTCGCTCCGCCGTCTAGGCCATGACCGTTTCCAAATAACGAAACCAGAAACAAGAAATTAGGGATCTCAGCCTACGCCCGTCCACGGGAAATCAGCCAAATTCATTAAAATTAATATGCCGTAAAAGAAATGATTGGCGCAGGAGTTAAGCACCCAGAAGACGCGCTGTCCTGAAAGGCACTGCCATTCCTTATGCGATGATCGCCAATCACGGGGTGTAAACGCGTCTCTTGTTCCCAGAATTCCTAAGCGCCCAGAGCGCTTTTCCTCAAGAAAATTCCCAGCTACTTAAATCAAGCGGAGTTAACCAAGAAAAGCATTTTATTTCACGAAAATACATTTTGTTGGCCCCAGGTGGGGCGCGCACAAACGAGAATAACGATGAAGCAACAAGAAAAGGCGGATTTATCGCGCTCCTGCTCGATCCAGCCGCCACTGGGGAGTTCGGAGTGTACATCAGTATAGAAGAAACGAAAAATTGGGTCCATGGGCAAATGCCTCGCCCGACGATCAGTCCACATTCATATTCCCCTCCGCGCCCAGCACCTCGCCCGTGACGACTCCCTCGCCCTCGATCTCGCCCTCTGCGTCCGCTTCACCCAACAGGAAGGTGACCGACGCGCTCTCCTCGCTTGTCTCACTGGAATTTCGCCCAAGACAGGACCTGGCTTCCCGAAAATGGAAGAGGTCAGGTCGGGCGTCGAGTACGCGACGGTAGAGGACGCATGAGTCTGAAAGAAGCCTGGCGAGCACGGTCAGGGCGTGTTCGAGCGACGCGATGGGACTGTCGGGAGAACAGTTTGGCAGGGTCGCTCGGAGATCGGAGAGACACGGAGTCGGGAGGCCAAGAGACAGACGCGCAGGAAAGGCTGCGGAGGCGTCGATGGTGCAGAAGCACTCGTGCTCGTTGGAGGCAGACCCCCCTCGTTCGAAACACCTAAAAAGGGGAGAAAACGGGATCTTTAGTAGGGAAATGACAGGGAACGGGTGACGCACCCGACTCGCTCGCAGGTGGCATCGCTGTGTTCTCCTCGTCTTCCACCTTCTCGTCGACCTCTGTCGCGCTTCCCTCGTCATCGCCACCCCGTGTGAATGCGCCGCTCAACTTGTACTCGAAGCGGCTGTCGGGGCGTGGGCAAAAGCGCCCCCATAAGCTGCGTGGCGCGCCTCCGTTAGGTCGGCCTCAGTACCAAGCAGGCGAAGTTGGCGGAGTACGAGGCCAAGGAGGTGCTCGGTGGTCCCGGCGGGGCGACCTCCTCGGCGATGTCCAGCATAAGCCCTGTTGAAGCTCGAAGTACTCAGCGTTGATTTCGGGAAGCGCGGCATCTGCAGGGACGAGGTCATCAGCAAAGCTCTATGGGAAGCGGGTTAGGAGGTGAACGGCGACTCACCCGTTATAGTCCAGTCAAACTCGACCGGGCAGCGAACGCAAGACGCGTTGTCCGCGCGGCAGTGGGCGCACGCTCCGGTTGGAGGCTCCTCCCCGTAATGCAGGCAAATACAATCGTTCCTTCCCAAGTAACACCGCACGCATCCCTAAAAAGGAAGGAGGAGAGGTGCTCTGTCAGCAAACGGGAAATCTCGCGAAAATAAATAAGGAGGAAGAACTCACCCTACCACGCGTAAAGAAGGCGCGTACTGGAAGGCTGGCAAGGGTAATCTGGCGCTTCCACGTTGCCGAGAAACGAGGGTGTTTTTCGTCAAACGGGTACCCGTGGGTCACGATTTTGTTGCCACTGGCGGTAGTTGGCCAGGCGTAGACGAAGAGATCGTTGGCCGCATGCCACTCCGAGGAATTGTACCTGTGGAAATCAATTGGTCAGCTCACGCACGACTCGGACGTCTGAGGCGTACCTATTGCGCGGGCCCGTCAAATCAATGGTCACCGTTTTCCTCCCCCTCTTCACCTTGACGCTCCGCGTAATCGGGTCCGCCTCCTTGCCATCGCTCTCCTCCCCCTCGTCTGACTCGGCGTGGTCAGAAGCGGCGCGTTCAGAGGAGGCACGCTCGGCCGCTTTCTTTGACGACGACGATTTTGGCACGACAATGATTCTACCCTTCCCCTTCGACTTCGTGTCGCGCGAGGCGGAAAGGGACTCGTCGTCTGAGTCGGAAACAGGAGCCGCCTCAAGAACGGCGATCGCCGGCGCCTCCACGACAACCTTTCCGCGGTTGCGCGAGGTCGACGCTGTCGGCGGCGCGTCAATGGTACGAGCGGGAGGCCTATACGGTGGCTGAGAGGAAGGGGTGGAGAAGGCGCTTCCCAGGGCATGGTCCTCGTCCTCAAATTGGGCGCGAATCCGGAATAGGATATAGCACCCCAAGGTGTTCAAGCAATGCTCGACGTCGCTGAGGACCTTCTGGCACAGACCGATATACTCCAAAATACGCTGCGACTGATGCTTGTGGACCTCCGGGATCTTCTCGCAGTAGATGCGCGCGCGCTCCTCCCATTCCGAATACGAGGCCTTCTGCCTCGCGGTGAACGCGGCCTCCTTCCCATTTTCAGACGCTTCATGCTCCACGAACTTGCGGCGGTACTCTGCCCAGGCCTCGTCGTACTTGTTCATCACGAGATGCCGCTGGCTGTCGAATGGAGGAAACGCCTCGCGGGTGTAATGTTTCCACCGCAGTTGAGGATCAAGGCCGTCGAAGAAGATTGGGTGGTTTGGGTCGGAAGGAAGAGGCTCCAGGGGGTCGATGGCCCCGTAGCGATACCGAACGGTGACGAGAATGATGTGGAGGGTGTTGTAGAACGTCACTAAGTCGGGAAGCGACCCACCATTCGAGTGAAGCCACTCCCCAGTCCACGAGAGGGCGAAACCCGGCATCGAGAAATAATCCATCGTTTTGCGGAACGTGGGCGCGTCCTTCTCCTCCAGAGGCTTATAGGTCCTCCCGATCTCCTCGGCGTCCTGGATAACGAACTCGTACATGCGGGATATGCCTGACGGCTGGGAACGGTTGATTTCGAAGTCAAAGGAATCGTCGATGCGCAGGGCTTCCTCCAGCTCGATCTTGTCGAGATTGATGGTACGAGTATGGGGACAGATGGCAGAGGAAGGCGAGGACTGAGCAGCAGATTGGCCAACCGACGACGAGACGGCCGTGCGTCGAGAATCCACGTTGCGATCCCCCGCGGAACGCGCGCCAGAAAACTTGGGACACGGGAGGGGGCGCTCCTTCGCCTTCAGGGGAGTCTCCGCCGCGTTAGACACCACGGAGCCTCCCTTTCCAGCGCGGTTCGCCTTCTTGTTCGGAGGGGCAGCAGGCTCCTCGTCCACATCCATAGCGTCGACAGAGCGCTTTCTGACCTTGGACTTCGCGGGTTTGGATGGAACGGACGCAAGCAGAGTAGCTGGGTCGGGGAGGTCGTCGTCCTCAGACCCAGAACCGCTACCAGAGTCGATATAGGACACCGAAGAACCGCTGGAGACGCGGGCGGACGTCCTGTATGGTGAAAAGCGACCCGGTTAGCGCCAGGAGGCCCCTCCTACCTTCAAAAAGACACCTACGACGATTTCTTCTTGGGAGCTTGAATGTAGCCCGCACCCCTGGCTGTACCATTTTGCCTTCACTGTACACTACAGCCAGGGGTTGTGTTTACATTATGTCTGAACCTAGCCAGCCGGCTGGCTACCCCTATGCGTAACTCTGTTTCCACTGACAGATTGATACACGTGTCTCCCCAAGATCACTTCGGCTGTACGGGCCCTCCTCAGCTTATCCCACGGTGGCTTTGGACACAAACCAATTGCCATTTTCGGACAGAGTCTGACACCAATTTCTGTACACGAACCAAGGTAATCTACTTTAGGAAATACACTTTTTGCACGCAATGCACCTTAAGCGGCCTCAAATAGCGTTCGCCGCTAGACGTTCACTCGTCCGGCGCGTACTGGGCCCTGCACTCTCCTCTACCTCCTCCACGGCATCCAATCCCAGAAGCGCAGTTGGCGCCGCGTCGATTTCCAGCCCGTCCAGAAGGCCACGGTACACCGTACCATCTTGCCGCACCACGTCCCGCACTGCTGTTGCGACCGACACATTCCACCCAGCGTGGAAACCCTCCACGACACGACGGTGTACAGCCACTTGTCGCAGCGCGTACGCCTTCAAACCGGCGGCAAGCTCGGGATCCACATTGACTCGCTGTACAGCCCGAGAGCGCCATTCTTGCTGCAGCCAAGCCAAGAAGCGCAATACGCGCTTCATCTCCTCCCGCAGTATCTCCACCTCCTCTACCCAACGATCCCGCCGCGCTCTCGCCTTCGACCACTCCACACGAACGGCTACCAAAGGAAAGGAGGCTTTAGCGACGCACGGACCAAACCATGCATGGTATAACTTACAGTCGTGCAGTTGCCCCTGATCCTCGCCAGGCCCGCCGCCTACTGTCCATATCCACGAGAACGTCTTCTTCGCGTTTGTAGGTTCTATCCGCGTCCGCCTCGAGTTCCCCAAGCGCCCAAGCTTCTTCCTCGACAACGAATCACTCTCCTCCTCCGCGTTAACATTCAGGTCAGCCGCCTTCAGCTCCCGGAACTGTGGCGCGTATTCCGCTCCCTTCAGAGCTATCAGCGCTGCGCGCGCCTGCCGGTACTTGTCTGACACACGGCTGATTCTGTCCCCCACCCGTCCGATCAACGTTGCTGACCGTGTAGCTGCCCGTTGGCCGACAGAATTCGAATCTCGCCAGGTGACAAGATGTTTCTGAGTGTGCAAGCGGGTGCGTAGGTTGTCGAGCGCATCGACACATTGCGCCTCCCGTAGTTTGGCCTCCGCCTCGGGTATGCCACGCGCACACGCAGTCCGCCGCGTCGCCGCGGGATGTCCGACGGCAGCCAGAGCTTGATGTCCTCCGCCTTTGGCGGCGGCAGGTCGGGATCGCGTCTTCTTCTGCCGCCTCTCGCAGCGCCGCAACGCCAGGCATGTACACGGCCTGGAGCCTCTCGAAGGTTCGCAACTTCTTCAGGAACGCAATGCGCAATTCCTGAATCTGGCTGGAGCGGTCGGCGGTAACGAGGGTCACTCCCTTCAACTCGGCCTTTATACGCCGCCTGCAGAAGGCGCCGTTAGTTCTCGCTCGCGACAGGTCCCAAATTCCACGTACTGGGACTCCTCGAGCTGTAACCCCGCCTTCATAAACGCCGACGCTGTGGACTTGGACTCGCTCAGCGGCGCGCGCCCTTCCGCCGCGTCCTGCGCCTCGGCTGCCTTTAGCTCCCGCAAGACCGCTGCCTCGCTTGGGCCCGCTGATACCGAACGTCTGCGTTAGTCTTTATTCCATTCCTCAGCAATTTACTCACCGCTCTTTCCACCCTCCAAGAAATATGGATTTGGTTTCGACCGATCAGCCACCCAGTCGTCCACCCGCTTCTTCCAGTCTCCGCGGAGCTCCGCTCGAGAGTTCTGTCTACATCTTTGAAAGCCTGGACTTGCTTGTCACGCTCCGCAATAGCCACGATCAGCTTTCGGGCGAGCGTTTTGCCTGTGGCTTTGGTCAGTGATCCAATTTCCTTCAGCCACCCGGAATCCGTACCTTGACCGATGTTCTTCTCGAAATTAACATGATCCACCTTATTTTCTATCGCGTCATGCCGCGCTCTGTCCCCCATCTCCTTTGTCGCAAACCCCACTGGATTGAGGATGGACCACGTCCTTTCAATCCCCTCGCCATCGGTCCGACCGACCCCGAATGCATAACTCAAGGAATTCTGCGTCTGACACGTCACCTCGTGCGCGACGGCATGCCAGACGGGTAGAGCGAACTGAATCTCGAAGTCGTCAAGCTTGGTCGTGATCGGCGATGGCGAGGTGGGGATATTCGTGGAAATTGGTGCGCTGTCCCCGGAAAACTCCTCCGCATCCGCAACCTTCGCCGCCTCTGCCCTAGCCCTTACCCCTTCGACGATTTTTTTAGCGCGTTCCCGCAGGTGAACTTGCCACTGGCAGGCGATGTCGTACGATATCGCCAGGCACACAAGCAACACGCCGGCGAGCGCTGACAAGAATATCCAGTCCATGTTGGCATACCTTTTCGTATGTCAGAAAATCGCGAATTCCCTTTTTGGGACATGACTCACCGCTCCCCTTTTTGCAGATCCCCCAGACCCCGCGGTCTAACGACGCCGTGGCGTGCACAAACACACCCGCCCACCCCAGAAACCCGTAGACCAGTCGTCAGCCGCGTCTCCTTTTGTAACAGCGCTGCAAACGCTATACACGAGCTAACCTGCAGACTCGTATTAGTAAAACCCCATAGCCATTGTAAATTATATGCGTACGTCTTTCTCCGCCACATAGTTGCGCAAATGGCTCTTATACGGGCCCGGGTCCACGAAGTAACCGAGGCCAGGCCCCAGCGAAGGGTCCTGGTGCTCGTTGGCGCGCAGCCGATTTTTCAGGCGAAAATTGGCGTCCAGCGCCAAGAGTAGCATGTACAAAAACCTGTGAAATCATTAGCCCATTCCTGTAGTCACCCGCTTAGCGTACTCACCGGTATTTCGGGTCTACGTCCTTCCACCCCTCTGGCAAGTTCTTGCCGTCATGAGGACAAGCCCAGCACAGCACGGCCAAACCTCCAAGGCTTGTGCTTCGGAGTCCATTCGTCTCGTGGCCACGGCCCGCGCGCTTGGCACGCTGCAGATACGCGTACTGCCGCGACATGCGCCCAAAAGCCTTGTATCGGTCCTGTAAGGAGCAAAGTAAGCACTGGCGTATCCCTTATCCCCTCATGCGCTGGTGGGACGTACCGGGATACTCGACGCGAGTAGAGGGTCGGTTAGTTGCTCCAATGTGCCGACATAATCGTGCACTGTGACGTTCCCCACGACATTGAGCAGGCGAAACTTCTCCAAGCACTGGAACGTCGAGCACGTCTCCGGGTCCACTGTAGTCGCTGGATACCACCCGTTCCCCAGCAACTGGTCGAGATTGCTTTTGGCGCTAGACCTCTGGCACCCACAATACTGAAAGCCGATCGAATGGATGCCGTTTATGTGCATCACCACCATGGAGCGCCTGACGCCGGGGAAAGGGCAGGGAAAGCCGTGATGACCAAGTTGGTACACCAAGCCCACACCGGTCAAGCCCGCGCGGTCAGGGCTTGTCCCGCAGAGCGTGCCTTCGGTCCAATGCTCTCCGTTCCACTCCTACAGATCTCGTTGAGTAATTGACCATTTAATCGCACATAGCCACTCACCAACATGCGGTGGAGAGGGGATAGCTGATGTCGTTCCCTCAGGCACGTTTCGCATTGCAAGAATTCCCCGCAATCCTCGCATCGGAAGACACGCGTTTCGTGGGTCCACGCTGCGTTACAACAGGAGCATGCCGGTGCGAACAGATAATCCCCGAGGCCGCTCCTCCGGAGCAGGGCATCCAGGAAGGCTTGGTCGAGAGGGCGCCAATTGTACATAGGGTCGTCCTGTGTGTGGTCCTCTTGTCAGTAGTGTTATTTCACAAACGCAAGAGCTTCCCAGTTAACATACCGAACTTTTGTAACGCTTCCTCTTGCCCCCATCCTCGTCGTGGTCGGGTTCGATCTCTAGAGTGGAAACCGTATCCGCTACGGCGTGAACTTCCGCCAAGTCGGCGTCGTCCACGGGTGTCCAGCTCGCAAAGGTGTCTTCTAAAGTGCCAGGCTTGCGCCGCAATTTTTTTTGCGGGCGCGCGTTCACGAGGTTGGTAACTGCGCGTCGGCCGTCAGCAGATACGTTGATGCCGGTGTGACCGATTATATCTTCGTCTGGGACATCGTCCTCGATGTGGACGTTGTGATTGCGCCTAGGCATGTCGATTTTTTCCTCTGCGGGGGAAAAGGGCTGAGGCAGCAAGCGAAATTCCCCAGGAAAGGCGCAGGCATGTTATTCCCTCCGCGACCCGGAAATCTTGCACCATTCGGAATTGAAGTTGAGCCAGTCTGAGGGATAGTCGAGATGGTGGGGAGATCGTATAAACAAACGCGTGGCGTGTGTACGGCATTACGATCACGTATCTCAAATTATCTCCAATGGGGCGAAAAACTACAAGGTATTCTAATCCCTCAAACTCGCAGCATACTCCTCGTCTCTCGTGGCGGCGGCAACCACGGCCGCCTCTTTCTTATCCTTCTCCCAGCAAAGACAATCTCTCATCGGAACGGTCCATGACACCTTGTCGCCGAAGAGGAGTTGGTCGTAGGTGGTGGGACTAGGGTTGGCGCAAGGGAGTCCGTCGTGCCCGCGCTGGTAGACGTACCCCAATTTCCTCATACTGAAATCTTCCCAGCCATACGGGAGGCTCCACTGCTGTAGAAATATTTTTTTTAAATGAGATGAATTTGAAACAAAACTATAGAGGCGCACCTCGAGCATATGCCAAGGACGCTGTTGGTGCGCAATGACGATGCAGGGGCCGCAAGCGTGCAGTCTTTCGAAGCACTCCTGTTCCCGGCAGCGATAAATGGTGACCTGCTGGACGGCGGCACCGCACCAAGTGCACGATACGGGGACTCCAGGGTGGGTACGCGACATTTGTGTCAGCACGGCGCGGGCGATGAAGGCTGAATCTCTCTGCAGAGCAGAGACCAGGACAAGATCAGGCTTTTCCTCGTCCTCCATTTTCACGAGAGTGGCCTCTTGGTCGACTTCGCTCTTCATTTCGTGATCGTAGAGAGAGTCAATTTGCGAGTCTGGCCCACAGCCGGCTCCAGTGAGTCGCAAAGATCCGACATTGAGACGCAGAAAAAAAGCAACGTGTATTGTCATACTAAATCAAGTACTCTTATTAATCCCGATCTTGAATTGTGAGCCGGTTCACAACTTGGCTCGTACCTGCCAATTCCCCATTCGGATAAGCCTCTTTGCACCAGTTCCCGAGCCAACTCACCGGCAACGCCCTCAACTTCTTTTGAGAAAAGGGGCACACATTGATATGTGCGAACCAATGGAAAGTACTGCCGCGTTGAGTCAGTTGGCGTCCCTCGGCCAAAAAACAACAGAAAAAAAAGCGAAGATCTTGAGAGCACTTACCGCCATGCGCTCTCTGTTATTTCACCCTCCGTTGCCTGGCGCCGCTTGACGAAACGCGACGGTGACCATGACCATGTTCCCAGCCCCGACCAAATGGACGGGACCAGAATCGGCAAACCAACGTCGACAGCTGCCCATCTTTCGCCCCGAACGACTTGCATATTAAACAGAAATAATCGCGACGGGTCCAGCTGAGGATTTGTGTCTAAAATCAGGGGGAAGAACAGCGCGTGCTCGAGTTCCTCTGAGGCGGCCAAATATTACATGAGTAACATTGCGCTGGAATAGTTCACACACCATCTTTTATGGGGACAATGTCAAGTACCTCCTCCTCATCGTCCTGGGCTGGCGGCGTGGAGATTTCATTTGCACTGGCAGGGTCGGACTTCAAGGTTGCCATCATGTTAAGGAAACAGATCCAAGCGCCGGCAAAACATAGGCGCAGATGAGCTTCCCTATTTGAGACATAAATCTTTAGACAATCCATCAGACGAACGAGTCCCACCCGCCCCCCAGCGCAACGCAGCTCACGCCACGATGTCAAGTGTGTAGGCTCCGTGCTTTCTACTCTGGCACGCTGACCATCGTCCAAAACGCAGGGGACTCCGCACGTTCTACGCGGCAAAACACTCACCGTCATCGAATTCCTCCACTGGGCCAAGCAATTGTATCCCGACTCACCTTCGATGTCTTGGAGGCATTGCGGACCCAGAATCGCATAGGACGACACCCGCCGACTGCCCCCGACGACTTCGACTCCCTCGCTGCCCTCGACGACTCATCCTCTGATGAATCTGAAGAGCATGGCGACACAGACACGGAAGACCTGTTGGATCCCAGATACATCTGGGAGAACGGCCGTAGAATCCGCCTAGTCGGAACCCCTCTGCGCGAGAGAGAGGCAGAGCTCCGGCATTTGATCGAAGCGCGCAATGCACGCCTGAGCTTCAGAGCGGCAGATCACGCTTTTCCCAGAGATCGCGCCCCAAAACGCACTTGGAGTGACGTCGAGCTCCTGCGTCAGGATCATTACTTGCCGCAAGACCGCCCGTATGCCCACACGGAGCTCCTGGGCCCCAACCCCGATTTTCCGTTTGACCTGGTCGACTGGTATGGACGGTGAGTCGTTAATTGCAGATGGTTATCTCGCTCAATGCCGTCGGACAGGGAGGCCTTGCCGTTTGTAGATCGCACAAAATTCGTGTTTGCGGTCGCCGGCGGGACCCTGCAGGAGCCAGGCTGGGAGGCGGTTGTTCGTGAGGCCACGGTCGCCTTCGCCAAGGCGGCGGAGCAGGCGAGACCCGCTCTCCATGGTAAATTTACCTCTATTTCGGCCGGCATTGTGCATACAGAAAAGGTATCCTTGTAATTGCATTGTTGACATGGTTTTGATATATAGTCCCATAGAGCACGGTGAACCTAGGAGCCAGCACAATTCGAGATGGATTCGCACTGCATTCATTGGTAGTCACGTGGCCGTTGGACGCCTGGCTGCTTTTAGCGCTGGTGAGTTTCTGCTTCCGTTCCAAGCGCCCAGACTCATTCTTGGACAGACCTCTTTGAGGCTTTTAGCCGCGGATGTTCGCTCTCGCCGTCTCTCAGACCGATGCCATCTTCGACGCAGACTCCTCCCTCGAGCGCCTGTTCCCCGGCCCTTGGACGACTTGTACTTTGACCTTGGACCGCAAACTGTGACGGCGCCCCACTCATCCCACCACCACCAAGTCCCTGGTGGTGGATCGCGATTACAGCCCTGGGGGATTTCGACCCAGATACCGGTGGCCATTTGATCCTATGGGATCTGGCCGCATTTTGCGATTCCCGCCGGGAACGACGGTGCTGTTGCCGCCCCTTCTGAATTTTTCGATGCCAAGATCCAGCCCGGGGAGACACGGTACTCCATGACTCAATACGCTGCCGCCCCTCCTGCGTGGTCCCGCTGGCCGCTGCTATTCATCTCTTCTCGAAATTGCGCGAGCTGTCGTCTCTTCGTACCTAGAAAAGTAGTCTGTATCTTGGCTGTATCCTCTGGCAATTTACGAGTCCTTCCATCGCCTGAATAATGTGCCTGGATACCTTTGATACCATCATGCCCGTGAGCTCGCTTGTGATTGGTTTGGAATCAAGGCAGCCCCAGGAATTGACCTGTCCCTCAATATCGTTGTCCGTACTCTCACCACCCTCCTCCATGTCTCCCCCCAAAACCCTCTCGAGGAACCCCCCCCCTTCGTCACCAAGGCCGCCATCATCGGCGACCTGTGCTCCCGAGCCCGGGTTCTTCAACGCTCGGCGATTCGTACAGCGTGCTTTGCGAAGCAGCAGAGTCGCGGGCTGGGCGAAATCGAAAAGAATAGAGCGGAGATCCACAATTGCTGGAATCGGCCCGCGCTTTGAATAGCCGTGCCGCTCGTATCGAAGCCGCACCGATCTCGGGGCAGCGACGCGCGTGCGCCGTTGTGCACCGGGCGTGCGCGCACTCCACAGTCCGCCTCTCACCCGCGAGACCCTCTGGAAGACCGACGAGCGTCCGCCAGCACCTGAGGAGCTCCGACCTGCTGACGAGTGTGGCCTTTGCGACGCTCTCAAGTCGCACCCTGTTAGTAAGTCTTTCTTTGACATTTCAATATGCCCTTGCTCATTAGTCCTCCCAGCTACAAGTGCGGACATAGCCACTGCTATGTCTGCATACGCATCTGGCTCGAGCAGAGTGGGAATGCCCCGACCCGTTTGCGGGCTAACAATGGCCACCCGCCTGTCAGAGACTCGGTCGCCGAGGCTGAGATCGCCGCCGTCTACCCCCAGTGCGTTGATAAAACGAGTGTGGATTATAGCTGGGATGGTCTTGTGTTCCCCAAAAGACTTTAAATACTTGTCTTGTAACACTGAGCGCACAATACCACTTGCCGTGACTGCTTTCTGACTTCTCACTTGACTTGCATTGTTATGAATTTTTATTGACTTGCATTGCGAATAACGGAGTCTATTGGAATGAGTGAGGTATGCTGAAGTGACTAGGGTTAGTTTCTGAAGAAAAAATACGAGTATATGAAAGAACGCGACATTCCCAAAGTTTCGCCGCCAAATGCGACCTCGTATCACGAACTTCGCATGGTACTATCACGAACTGATGGTCAGTTTCTCCACCAGAGTTGTCTATACCCCGTTGTTTCTAGACCATTATGATGAATTCTGAAGAGGCAGAAGATCATATTTGGTGTCAAGCCACTCATATATTATTTGTGCGAATTTAAGTAAAAGGTAGGATACAAAGTTGGTGTCGCATAGCAAACTGCTAATTATGTTCGTTTTTGGTATATAATCTCTCCTCGAACCATGACCATGTTACCGGAAAGTGCTCAGACGGCTGCCACTTCGGCAAATTCGAACTCGTGGGTCTACCATCTACCTCTGGATACCACTTTTGGCGTCGCTGACTTCCCGAGACAGCGCGGGGAAGAAGAAAGACGCGCAAACGGGTGTTTCCCGCCCAGCGTCCACCACCATCGCTCGACGCCGCGCCTCGGCCCGATATCGCGCAAGGAAAGAGCCACTGACCTCTCTCATTCCTGCACAACTCATATAGACCACAGAAACGAGGAGGAGTTGCGTGAGAAGGCCAGAGTTCGGATGGCAAGGTAGGTCATTGGAATATCGGATCGTTGCTAATATTTCATCTCATCGCGTTGCTTTCTTTCGTGCAAACCAGGCACCGGGAGCGGGTCCACGCTGAGGAAGGCCTTGCCGAAGAGGCGCGCTGCCAAGCTCGGGTGGCGAGCAAGAAATATCGAGAAAAGTGTGTCCACTACACGATATATTGCAATGACTATCTAACACTCTTTACCCAGACACGCAGCTACGCTGGCGCATCGCCAGCGTATAGTTCGTATGCAGTACGTCCGCAGGCACATCACCGGCTCCTCGTTGACGAGCTGCTAGGGCATATGAGCGCAAGCACGGTCACCGCGCCTGGTTAGAGCGATACCAGAAGCTCGAGGCACAGCGCGCCGAGGCTCGAGAATTGGAGGAGCTGCGCCGCTATCAGGAGGAGTTCCGACGTCATGACGAGGAGTACGAGCGGCGCCAGATGGAGGGCGGGCCATCCGGCCTGTAATCGTGTTCCGCGCTAATCGATTTTGTTTGTGTTCCCGCATTCTTGAAGTTTTCTCGGACAACACAAGAGTCAAGAAAAGTGCGTTCAAGGGTCCATTCAAAAAAAACAACGAAACAGCGAAATGTAGCTACACCACCCGTGCACGACACTTTGAGACCTCATTTCGGCCCTGCGCCCGGCGAAACTTGTCCCGGGCTTCTTGGTAGGTAGCCACGCTCTCGTGGATGGACGAACGGATTCCCAAGACGTTGAGTGCACATTCAATGCTAGCATAATGTCAGTTTGGTAGTGGACGAGACAGACGCGACGCACCTGGTCGAGAAGACCCCGGGATTGACGCCTGCATAAACAACATAATACGGGTCGTTGGGCGTCGAGGGCAGAGAGCGGTCGCGCAAATCTGTCCGTTCTCGGGAATCGGGAGGGGAGCATGATGGGCGGAGAGGGGCACAGCAGTCCAAGACTCGTCATCAGAACCCATCCCTTTTCTATCGCGAAATTGAAGGCGGCCGTTGCATCGTCGACGCTGGAGTAGCCTTGGTACAGGGCGAATCGATGTCCGTCGTGGCGCGTTCGGTTTCTGCCCTGGTACAGGAAAGCAGGAGCGTGTCAACGGCCAAGTGCGGAGCTGCAAAAAAAAAAAAAGGAAAGGCGCACCAGGAGTAGAGGATGCCTGTGGTGCGACCACGGAACACGACATACGTTTTCGCCACGCCGCGCAACTTTGGTCGCTTGCTCAAGGCGTTCACGTGGGCGTGGGGGATCCCTTGGGTGGCATGAGCCGCTTGAGACCTATCACCAATCAGAAAATAATGATCGCCTCTAAATGATTATGCGTACCAATCCTCGGTGTACTGAATCTGGGTGGGGGTTTTGACCCGGTAAAGGCTAGGCGAGGCAGGTCCGACGGGGCGAGAAGAGGAAGCTTTGGGTTTGACCGGGGTGGAAGGCGCACTGGAACTGATTAGGCGGGGGGCTTTCTTTTGCGACCCTCTGGTATGGTCTCTTCGAGGGTCAGATTGGCTATGATCTCGTCAAGATCATAGAGAGGGAGCGGCTTAGTTGATGCCTCTTTAGTAGACAGGAGGGGAACCTGCATGGTTTGGCAAAGAGATTGAGATAGGACGAAGTCGCATGACCATCAATTTGTACTACACGGAATTATTTAGTACCCCAGCCGATGGCTGGATCACCCCACCCCACGCCTGTACCCCAGCCTCCCGGATTGTCGTCGCTTGGAGCAACAGGCGGCGATCCCCAAGTGTCGGCTCCACCGGCGTCCAACGTTGCCCAGGCGTGGGCGTCTTGGACGAGGTCAGCTGTAGAAAAATTGGTCTATAAAAATATAACTAAAAAGCGCCGCGACGCACCTTGACTGAGACCCAAAAGCAAAGCGGTCCGGCGCAGGTGGACGCGACGCGGTATATACGGAGCTAAACTCAGAATTAAAGCACAAATAAGGAGAGGGAAATGGGAGGGACCTTCGCGGCGCGAGGATTTTCTGGTCGGCATGACAGTCGGGAGGGAGAATATTGTTCCAGAAGGATTTGTGCAATCTAACCATGTGAGCGGGTGTGCGGGTGAGGGCGATCAGACGCATCTGATATTGCGGATACAAACTGGGCCGCAGATGAGTGGCTTAGTTTTTGCTAGTGTGCCTGAGCTTTGAAAGTATTATTGGGCCTTTGAAAGTATTTTTTGGGTGGCTCGACCAAACGACAAGGCCATTCAAAAAGGGCCGTGGGGCCTCTAAGGGTTGCGGCACTTGCTCCGGTTGAAACTCAAATCAAAAGTTAGGATATGGAAGCCAACAAAAAAGATGGTGAACTGAGCTGAAAAGATGGCGAACTGACGTGCGAAAACGTGGCGAACTGAGCGCATCAGTTTGCGAACTCCTGTTTCCATTTCGGGACATTTGATGCGATTGGACCGGCAGACGGATAAGAAAATTTATTAAACGTGTCTAGACCGAGCCAGAACATGGAGCTGATAACACCAACTGAAAATATAAGTCAAGTAGTTGTGGAGAGTGGACTGAAGCACATACCGGCGGACCATTTCATCCACATACGGGAAGTCAGCAGGCACGATATCATCGAGGGGGAGGTCAGCGTTTGATACCGGAGATGCGTCCGGAGAGGGCAGGCGATGTTTGACGACCACGAGGTTACCAAGGGGCGTATACTGGAGCTGATCGGCGGGTAAGAGAGCGGCAACCGATTTGTTGGGGAACATGTTCTCGGCGGCGACACTATGGCGGCAGGCCACTAAAATGGTGAATGTGGCGTCGGGGATGTCCCGGTGCTTCAGTAGGGGCTTCAAGCAACGGGCGCAGTCGCTGGGTTGGGGTTGAACCAGCCCAAAAGATGATCGTTGTCGCGCAGGGTCTGACGCTCCGGGCGAAGCAGAAAATCGGGGTGGCGGCCGGCGTTTCGGCCCAGGGATACATGACAACCTTCTTGATAATGAAATGTTCCTTTTAAAAAAAAATTGAGGCAAGAGGAGCGAAAACTGGGGCGGCGCACATACGACCTCACTGCGAGTGCTTTCCATGCTGGCTGTAACAAGGCTGGCGGGTCGACGTGGAAATGCGTGAGACGGGAAGATCCGGGCGAGCCAGTGTCAAGTTTCGACCCGGCTAATCTATTTGGTTTGTGAAAACATTCGAGCGTGACCGCCTTTGTTTTGTTGACGCGCTACAGAGTGCATACCAAAGCTAAAATCGGACGACAAGAGATTTTCTAGACTCCAGGTGCGTAATTTCTCGCGGTAGATTATAGCGCGTACAAGTTGAAGTACTAACGCGACGCGGCAGATATGGTTCACCGTAGGAAACGCGTTTGGAAGAGGAAGGCGAAAGCGGAGCGCCGCAGCAACAAACTGTGGGCCGAAGGAGCGCGAGAAGAAGTCATGCGGCCCCACATCGAGGCTTACGCGGATGCACTGCAGAGGGGGTGGCGAGCTGAGCGCGACTACCTGCAGAAGGTGTGCAATGAGTTCCACAGTCGGATTTCTTGGCGCCTGGCGGATTCAGAGGAGCCCGAGCTCCCGTTGCCGACCTACGACCCCTTCGCCCGGCTTGCCGCAGAAGACCTGACTCTAGAGGAGGAGACCGAGAAACATCAACGCCTTGAGGAGCTTAACAACGTACGTGACGTGACATATTGTGACATATCGCGTCTAACGCGGCCATTCACCATGTAGCGCATACGCCGCTGGCTGAAGTACCGGGCGCGGGCTCTACGGCGCGGATTTGGCGAGAGGACCGACCCTCGGGAGAACCCCTTCTGTGTGCTGGTGGCCAAACTCGCTGGGATTTCTCGTCCACCGAAAGCCCGGCAAGCATACCAGCAGTATATGCGGGAATCATACGCTACGGAGATCGCACCCGTGGTCCAAGAACGCTGGTGCCGCGACGTACCCACAAACCCGGACGGTAGCGCAAATACGAAACAGCCAAACACCCCCTTTCGGTGCAAGATCGCGCGAGAAATGTTTGCGGAGCTCTCAGAGGAACAGCGGGAGGAGATTCGGCAACGAGCAATACTGGAGGCCCGGGAGGCGAAGAAGGTGTATGATGCAGCCATGACTTCAGGGCCGTCGAAGAGTCCCGAAGACCGACAGAAGTGTGTCTCTGATTCATTCTGCTTACTTAGGCTGACAGCGCGTAGATGTATCGACGAATTGGGACGATTTATGGCGCCAATCTTGGAGGGCGTGCAGAGCTACACTGGCCTGCAAAGCATCTGTGTTTTCGGCGGGCCTATGCCAAAATACAACGGGGAGATCGGGACAACGCAGTAAGTCGTCTCGCGTGAATGCGAGAAGCTTGAAATTCTGATCTACATAATCCGTGCAGCGTGTGCGTGGGCTCGAACCTAGCACCAATGCCCGTGGGGTTCGCCGCCTGGAACAAACCGCGATTTGCGCGAGACGTGGTCAGCTTTATGACCGAGTATTTGCACACAGCTTACAGTGAGTGTAATACGACGGCCTCCCAGATGATGACTCACGGATGATTTATAGCGCCACAGGAGTGCACGGAGGCAGCGCTACCAGCCGTCGCGTCTCTGGGTGAGGCGCAATACAAGTTCGACGACAACCGCTCTGACGCTGACTTCGACGAGTCTGACGACGACTCTGACTCGCAGTCAGACGACTCGGAGTCGGACTCGGGCGGGGAGTCGGAGGAAGAGGGGAAGAAGAAGAAGAACAAAAAGAAAGGGAATGGGAAAGAAAACGCGAATGCAAAGGGGGGGGAGCGGCGTCAAGAGGAAAAGGAAAACTAAAGCAGAGACGGGGGCCGGCCAGCGCGCGTCGAAGAAGTCGAAAGTCGTGACGGAGGAGGAGGAGCGAGCGCCGCGGAAAAAGAGAAGGCCGAGGAGGACCTCGATCGCAGGCGGGAGAATGAGCGTCGGTGGGCGGAAACCAGGGACAGGAACAAGGAGCTCCTTCAGGCGCTGGATCTGCGACGGGCGTCAGAGATGGTGGGGCTGGACAACGCTCCAACTCCAGCTAGCGTCAGCCGGCGAAGAACAAAACGACTCCGGCAGGACCCCCGCGACGGTCGGGACGCCATGCGCACGAGTCAAGCACCTCCGTGGACGTCGAGATGACGGACAGCCCGGGAGACGCGGCGCCCAATATCGACATGGGCAACAGTGAAGAGACTCCCGCAGGCGCGCACCCCGACATACCGCCCTCCTCCACGGATACCCCCAACGGAATCGTCCTGCGCCTGCCCTGCATGGCGTGGGGCTGCTGCGCCCCCCGCTGACGCCATCGCCAACGTCCCTGGTCGCACCGACGGTGACACCGCGCCCCCGCCCCCCGCTGGCAACGTCCCTGGTCCCACCGATGGGGACCCCGCCCCCCCGCCCCCGCTGGCGCCTTCGCCAACGTCCTGGTCCACGACGGTGACACCCGCCCCCGCCCCCCGCTGGCAACATCCCGGGTCCCGCCGACGTGACCCCGCCCTCCCGCCCCCCGCTGGCGCCTTGCCGACGTCTCTGGTCCCACCAACGGTGACACCGCGCCCCCGCCCCCCGCTGGCAATGTCCCTGGTCCCACCGATGGGGACTCCGCCCTCCCGCCCCCCGCTGGCGCCGTCACCAATGTCGTCACGCTGCGCGATCACGTCGCCTGCCCTGCGGAGGCCCCAAAGTGGTTTTGCTCAGTGTTCGGAGAGATTTCGAGGGAGGAGGTGGGACCGTTGTACGAGGATCTGCTGGCGGCATTCGTGAAGCGGGAGCAGAGCCGAAACTTCCAGCAAAGCGGCAGTTTGAGGACGGCGCTCCGACCAATGCAGGTGTCTGACTGGATAAAGACGGCCGGGGACGCAGCGGCAAAGTGCGTCCCATCGAGGATCTGCAGAAGTACGAGACGGAGTGGGGGGCGTGGTGGGCAGCTCTCCAACCGCCGTGGCGTGGACCGTGGCGGGAACAGCGAGCAGGAGCGGTGCCCGCACCCAAAGATGCGGAATGGGGGAAACTCGGGGTTACGGGCCAGAACGGCGTGCTCAGCGTGGTGGCGGCATTGTATTGGTGGGCGTGCGCGGAAAGGGCGTGGGGCATCCAGGCGTCGAGTGGCTGGAGAGATGCCGTCGAAGACACCACTTGGGTACTGCGTTGCCAGACAGAATCGTAGCGCGCTGAATTTCTGGACTTGTTTTTAAAAATATTCTTCACCTCGATAGTATTCAACTACTGTAGTCTACATCTTATAGTTTTCAATTGTCTGATTCTTCACATTGATAGGTTCAACTACTATAGTCTACACGTCATGGAATACTACTAGTATTGGAATAGAGAAGTACGTTTGGAAAGTGTCACGTGGTAGAAACGGACTTGGTGAAATTTGGGTGAAATTTGCGAAGTCGAGTGAGTGAAGTGCTCGTAGGATGAACGTGAGGGGGAGCGGGTTTGTATTTGTAATAGTATGGAAGAATCCACATAGCCGTTGATGAACTAATTCAGGAACTGCCGCCAGCGAACGGGCGCCGGCGGGGCGGCGGGGGCGGGGCGCGGCGTGGAAAGGCGGAGGGCGGTACGAGTTAAAGGTGGAGAGCAGGGTTGCATGACCTATGGGTATGTCAAAGGCCCGAACGAATGCGGGGTGCGTGCGCGGCGTGGGGTGCGCGGGCGGCGGGTGGTGCCCGGGTGGAGCGCGGGCGGCGGCAGGACCTAAACGAGGCTATCGCGGGGCCGTAAGCGAAGGATGGATAGGCGTAAAATAGGCGGGTGAGCTGGCGGGCAAGGCGGGGAGCAGGCAGGGAGCAGGCGGGAGGGGGTGAGGCGGAGACATCAGAAATAAACAAAGACAACGCATGCTGCCGCAATTGCCGGTGAAGGACCAGGTAAACAAGGTACAAATAAAGCGGGCGAAAATGAATCCGTGCCAAAAGTGCACCCTAATTGGGGTGAGCGGGAACGGGCCAAGAAAAGGCGCCAAAAGGAGACACCACAAGGCCCAGACAGGCCCATTACTATGACCAAGCAGAGCCCACAATAGCTGTATAGTGTATGTATACAGCCAGCCCGCTGGCTGGGTTCATACATAATGTAATCACATTGCCCTGGCTATGTCCAGGGTATTTTGGCAATATATTACAGCTAGGGCTCACAAAGCGCGATCATGGCCTCCTCTACAACAGTAAGGTTCTGGAGTTCTGCAGGGACTGGACCCAAATAGTTTCGATTGGCCATTGACAGAGCGGGGACGCGACCAGCCTTGAGATCACTGCGACATTTCCGACAAAGAGCAAGAGTCGGCTCGAGAGACTGGGGGTCCGTTTCCAGGCTGGATGGGTCGATAAGCAGTTCATTATATGGGCTATTATCTGGCATAGGCATAGGTGGTTCCGGACATTGTGAGTCAAGCCACGGGTTGGGATCAGCTGCCGTGTTTTCATCTGCCTCGCTATCCACAGACATGTTCTCCTCAGCGCGGATGTCAACAAATTCATCTGGACGGTTGAGCAAGTTGATGTCGAAATCTTCAAACGACGCGCTAACCTTTTGGTCTTCCCGGCAATTCTCCATGCAGCTCCCACAAACAAAAGTAGCCAGATTTTCAGAGGAAATTTGAAACTTAAAATCAGCCAGGAGCTTTCGCTTGAGATGCGGAGGTACAACCTGTGGCCACTCTTTACGAAGACGCGCGTGCTCTCGAGCCCGGGATTTTCGGGTAAATCCTGTAAGACTTAGTTCATCTTCTCCATATTTGCCACGGATTAATCGTTCCAAAAATTTGTTGAGATGTCGCCGCAGAAGTTTGACGGTGTCCGATTCAAGATAGATGACATCATGTAAATCGAGCAACCTGCGCAATGGCCGCAGTTGCAGAACGGGCGCAATCTCACGAACAATATGGATTTGAAGCAAGGTGGCGGGATCTTCTGTACAAGGTTGGGCGATGAAAGGTTCAAACTGAGATTCTATGGAGGAACATGCAAGATATGACGAGTGTCCTTCTCGACTCGTACAAGAACCAGTACCGAGGTGGTACACAATTGCATACCGAAGTTGTTCACGAGTTGGGGATTTTCGGAGTCGGATACCGTGAGTTTGAGCAATAACTGATAGAGAGCCCTTGGATAAATTCTCCAGGTTATCGAACACGCTGCGAACAGATTGAGCGGCGGACTGGACTTGAACAAGTTTTTGCCGTTTCCTCCCGAGGTGTTGAAAATCAATTCAGGAGCTATAAGTCAGTCTTAGACATGATGTCACAGCTTCTACACGAATATCAGGCAGCCCATCGTCTGAAGCAGATATGAGAAGACTCAGAACACTGAATGTCATGGCTTGGGAGGATGGAAATACAGTGCCAAACTGGTGGCAGTGGAACGTATGGCGTTCAGCGTCTTCTGGATCACAGGTATTCACACAGGACCCAGTGAGTAAATGACAGAGGATGGCATGACGAGCTTCATCGGAGGGAAAGGTCGTCGGAGGCTCAATATGATGCATGGTTAGAAGCTTGGATAAGGAAGCAACATTCATGGTGAAAATATTGGCAGTTTCATCGGGGGGCAGGAGAAGTCTTTCCAGAGCATCTACACCACGCCGCTCAACAGAAATTGTTGGAACAGGCGACCAAGGTTTCGAGGGACCGGCAACAGATGGCGTAGTTGTAGGAGGAGGCACATAAGAAACAAATTTCACGGGCGCATGGGGCGATTACGGGTATAAGGACGGGTATCAGAGTTCAAAGTTTCAGAGTGTAATCCAGAGTTATGATTATGATGACGATTAAATGCAGAATCTGCAAGGTATTCAGTACAAATGGAAGAGTAAGCCGGATGGACTGCGTACTTGGACAGGAAGAATTCGGAACTGAGGCCGATGGCGTGATCAGCCTACCTGGATTACCAGGGGCCGAGAAGGGTGGAGGCGGCATGCTCAGGCCTACAAAAAAAAAGTCAGTCATAAACGAGTAACAATTAAAAGATACCATTAATCGGGTACGAGAAAAAGCGCCATGCATCGAAAGTACTTTCGAGGCGATAGCCAGAACCGATGAGAGATTCACGGACGTGGGCGGCCCAGTCGAGGCCAAGCACGACATCAGTTTGCAACCCATGAGAAACATTGCACTCGACGAGGCTCGAATAGGACGAAAAACTTGGGATAGCGGTTGTGCACTGCTCTTTTAAATTGGTTGGAACCTCCGCACCTCTCCGCACCACCTGCAGCTGCATGGATCGCTGCTCGCTCGGCACTCTGTCCCTGGGTTAGCACTTTTTTCGTGAATAAACTATCAGTTTAACGAGAATTGGATATTCTGGCTCATGCTTCTGCCAGCACGTAGCCTCTGCAACAGCCTTTTCAACTAGCCACGCGTCTTCCAACGCGCACAATACCTTCTATAGTAGGTTTGACGTGAGAAATTGTTTATTCTATTGCTGATTAACCTACAAACCTCAATAACCTCTACCTCTGCAGGCTTAAAAGCTTCATTGGTATCTCGGAAACTGAGAATTTGCAAGTGGACATAATGCCGCCGGCAAGTAAAACACAACTGACAACTGGTTGAACTTGTTGGCAACTCGGAGAATTCGTAACCTTTGCACCTCCGCAGCCTCCGCAAGGCCTGACAGCCGTAAAGAATTCTCCGGTACCTCTGAATCTGCAGCATTTCGAGAGTAAGAACGGAGGTGGCAAAAACACGCACCTGACAACCCGGAACTCACAGAATTTCTGATCTTTGCACCTCCGCAACCTCCGCAACCTCCACTCTATATCTGCCAGCCAAAAGTTCTCAGTGCCTCTGAGTCTGCAGCACTTTGAGGGTTCAATAGCCCTCGCAAATTCTGAAAGAATCCCGTCAACGGCCAAATCCGACTCGAAGCCTCTGGCGTGGAGGGTGATTTTGTAACCTCTGCACCTCCGCAACCTCTGCAACTTACTCTATCTGTACATTTCTCAGTACTCTGAGTCTGCAGCACTTCTAGAATTTAATAGCCTTCGCAAATTCCGAACAGAATCAGCTTAAATGGGCAAGTCTCTGGCGCGGAGGGTGATTTTGATCGCGGCCCGAGGTTTTGATCATCAGTTGATCAGACCGAATAACGGTTAACCGCACAAAAATGTTGTCTAGTATGTTCAATACTCAACCTAAAAATCCCTAAAAATGGTCGAAAACCCTTTTGGATATGCCCCATGGGGAATACATCAAAAATCTTGGGGGTTTCCAGGACTTTCAGAAAAGTACACAAAAAGCGGTCAAGTTGAACTAAGTTTCGCAATTGAAACACGGGCATATGGTTGAAATTCCAAGTTCTTGACATTGTTAAATATTTGAGCCACCAAAAACTGTTATGATGGCCTCTAGAAGCCCGCAATAATGTATTTAGATGTCCCTTTACCGTGTTTAACTCTGTAAGAGGCCTGGCAATTCACTGCGTTCAGGCCCCCTGTAGGCACACCCTTGCCTACGTTCGTCTACGCTCGTCTACGTGGGTCAAAGTGCGTCGATGGCTGTAGGCAAGGGGACATCGACACAGCATTGCCTACGTTCGCCTACGTTCGCCTACGTTAGCCGACGTCACGTAGACATACTTCGCCTAAGTGTGTCTACAGCGGTAGACGCACCTTGGTCCACCCAACTCCAAATTTGATATATTACATGGGTATACATTCCACTATGTTCGTCTACATTGGTCTACTGCAGTAGACCAACGTAGGCACATGTAGACCAATGTAGACTTACATACACCAACAATGTCTACATGCTGTAGGCACATGTAGGCAAACAGTTTGTCTACGTGTTGTCTACGCCGGTAGGCACAGTGTGTGCCTACAGGGGGTCTGAACGCAGTGATTGGGGGGATACTGTAAAAATCAGGATTCTGCTGCGCCAGTAGGTGATGCTCCCCATTTACCCTATTTAGAAATGCAGATCAAACATTTTCCAAGCTTATAAAGTAGGAACAAGATTGACCAGTGAAAATCCGAAAAAAATCCTTAGTGCGGAGGTCTTGGTAGAGCCTCCGCCAAACCTTTATAACTGTAATTATCCTTGCCATTTGTGACCCATCAAGTCAGCTTCAATGTTATTGATATCCATGCATTGTAGAACATGTTGTGCGCTTCCTTTGTCTTGTATTATCAGCGACTGCCTAGTGGGCCAGTCTCGGTAGTGGGCCATTTGCGTAATACCAGGCGGTGCAATGCATCAAGTCGGAATCTGAGACCCATGGCACGGTATGCGACCTATGAGGACTCCGTACGTCAAATTTGGAGGCAAATGATGGCGGCGATCAAAAGCAGTGCGTGACTACGATGGCGGCAGCGGGCGTGTGAACATCATTTCTTATTTCCGAGCACACCTTCGTGCTTTCTCCTGACCATTTCTCCACCAATTCTTCACCGATCCACAGAGTCTGGGGCTCGTTCTCATCGCCTGATCCTGGGGAATGACATAGGCCTATCGTATACATCAACACCGCTCCGTCTTGTCTCCTGGAACCTCGCGAAAGACCTCTATCCCATCTCCAGTAGTCCACTGCGGCAACCGCTATAGTGACCCAACCGTGAAAGCTAAGACCCTAGAACTTTGTCAGTGCATTTTAAATACACATTATTGTCCCCTACCCCAGCGATGAGTTTTCACTGGCTCGACCTCCTGGTCACGGCGGGGTACACATCAAAACCCACGAATTTCATTAGCGCGCATAGACGAGCTTTTTTGGAGGGTTATTGGTGTGTAGAGGCCGTACTATGCTGATTAGTATATTCCAATACATCGCATGCAGCCATAGGTGCCCTCTTTTCTGGCACAAATTCCGTCTGTGCTTCGTAGGGCGCCACATTCAATCCACACAGCGATTTCACCCTTCAGCGTTGGCTTCAAGACGAATGCTTACAGTGCTGAAATACCTTAGATTCACATTTCGGGCGTAAATAGTGGCGGGGTCATATCACTTTGTTAATATGAGATACACTGGGATGGCCAGTGCGAGTCCAAACTAGTGATTTAAGACAGTGGCCCGTTACCACGTTTTTTGCCATTTTGGGAAAGCGCCAGAAGAAAAATTTGGTAAGCCCAGAAGCTATCATGTAAATTCACGAAAAATATATCCACTCACTCATAGGATCCCTACCTTCCTTCCAGAGTCCATATATTTGTATCCACCCCATTTTATCCATGCGCACGAGGGCAAAACCGCTAAGGTGGCCCAGTACCCAGTCGCTGATAATATTGAGGATTGCGGAGCCTCCATCGAATAATGAATTTCCGAATTTCCCGTCCCAAATCCAATAATGGATGTCCCGAAGCTCCGGCCAAGTAACAGTACACGATGAATAGTCAGAAGAGTCTAAAGGATCATTGTTCAAAATAAGCTGTACTTTTGAACAGAAAATTGCAGTGCTAATTAATGGGCACCTGCAAGTAGGTGCCACCGAGGCTTGTGGAGGCTCCAATGAAGTACCGAGCATGAGGATGTACCTATTTTGGATCAAAAGCAAATCAAAAGCATACACAATATATTGATTAACGAAAAAATAGCAGTGCCAAAAAATCGAGGTGGTTACGAGCGGGGGGCTAGAGGATTGAGCACACCTTAAGTGTCTCAGAACGACAACCACTATATCAGCAAATGGCAATTTATGGCAGGTTTCCGATTGATGGGCAACTGCAGGTAAGCATCGGAAAGGTTGCGGAAGCTCCAACAGGGGGATATGATATACAAGTACCTTTTCCACGCCGTAATGATGACCATCAGATTCTTTGAACCCATGCTGATAGCCCGGATTTGCAGATATAACCCTATGGAATGGCTGCGGAGCACCGCGGAGGCTACGCAAATAACTAAAGTAAAAGCCACATTAGATATGACTATCCATTCAAGATAAAAATATTTATAAACTCCGGTGGTAGGTCAGATATGCAGATGCAACTGGCAGGGATCCATGTGCGGAGGCTACGTGAATAAACAAACTGGAACCACATTCAACACGACAATTTAGTCGGCTTTAAAACCTTTGTAAGAACATGGTAGAAGTACAGAGATGCAGGTGCAACCATAAAGAGTAGCAGGGATCCATGTGCGGAGCACTACGCAAATAACCAAACTGGAAGCCTCATTCGATACGACTCTTTGTTCGGGATGACGATATTGCTCGAGATATTTGGACTAAAACTAGTACCATGTAAGCAAATTTCCAACTGCAAACAGAGGCTATACGGGTACCGCGGAGGCTACCGAACGGCGGCACTTTCGAGCGGCAATTACCGCATTTGGTTGAAAATGATGGCGTGGGCGGAGGGCCCGCCCAATGGGCGCAGATGACAGTGCTTCCTAAACGGGGACATTACTAATAGAAGCCAGAGTCTACTCCTCCTCGGGACCTTCCAGGTGGGTTTTACTCATACACCAAAACCCACCTCAGAGGTACCTTACGTGATGCTTTCGTAGCCTCCTGGGGTGGGTATACAACAGGGTTACATACTGCGAGTGCCGGGGATTTAGATGTTACAGGATGACATGATGAGATGGGAAGCAAAAAATGAGCGGGATATTTCCACGAGGGCCTAGAAACCGTCGAACGTGGAGAGTGGGGTTGCATTTAGACCAGTAAAAACGGACATCACCTGTTCGCAAGAAAAATCGATTTAAAGCGAAAACTTATGCAGATGTGCCAGGAAAAGCTGGAGGGAGTCATTGTCGTTGGAGGGGCATCCACGAACTCCCAGGTAATAGGACAAGTGTATGGAAGAGCCGTTCAATATAATGGCAAGGATGATCTCGACATGGCAAAGGGAGGGCGAGAATAAGATACAAAATGCTGCTCGCAAGTGTGAATCCTGGGGAACGGCAGTTTAAGCTGGCGAAGCTGGTGGTTTGCATTGCTATATGCGCATGGCCAGCCCCGCATTCCATCCTTCAAACGATACCCCAGAGTATTGAATATCAAATGAAAAATCCAAGAAATTATGCTCACCATGTGTCAAACCGGACAAGCGGGATAAATCTGGAACTTGATTTAACCAAATTCCAGCCGTGGCAGTATCAACTGGGTTAACGAGACCAGCATCACGTGTGAGAACACTGCAAACAGGCCAATTGTTAATTACCGCTGAAACAGAAATGGAAAGATTATGGTTTATCGATTCACAGGCTCGCTGATGCAAGGGGACGATAGAATGGAAGGTTGCCCAGGAACCGAATGCAACTGCTCATTTGTCGTGTTGTGAGTTCAGAGTGTGCATCCACAGGGCGGGATCGGAGAGCGAGGAGAACAGTGAGTGACCCGAGGAGGGGGGAGGGGGCGAGAGATCAGCCTACCTGGAATTACCCAGGGCCGAGGAAGGCAGAAGCGGTGCGCTCAGGCATAAAAAAAGTCAGTCATAAACGAGTAACAATTAAAAGAGACCATTATTCGGGTGAGTAGGATACGAGAAAAGACACCATGTATCGAAAGTACTGTCGAGGTGATAGCCAGAATCGATGAGATTCACGGATGTGGGCGGCCCAGTCGAGGTCAAGCACGACATCGGTTTCCAACCCGTGGGAAATATTGCACTCGACGAGGCTCGAATAGGACGAAAAACTTGGGATAGCAGTTGTGAAAAGCAAGCGGTTGCCCCTTACTCCAACGAGATTTTGATAGAACACCGAAGACAAAGAGGATTTTGGTGATCGCTGGAAAGACACGCTACCAGCAGGCAAGCCTTCGATATCGAGACATAGTGGGCTTGGACGGGATTGAAAGCAGGTGAGGCTTTGGTGGGGAGATGGGGACGGGAAGGGGTGATGTACAGGAGACTCGAGATGAGTTTAGGAAAAGGCGACGGAAAGGAGTTTCACGGTCGAAGACAGCTTCCAAATAAAGGTAGATTAAAAAATGACATCAAATACGGGAGTGAAAATCCAGCTTCGATCACTTTTTTGAGCTGGGTACAAAACCCACTATCAATATAGATAGCGGGAATGGCGGAACTTGGGCTCGGAACATTCTCAGACGACATTGAACAATTTAGAGAGCAAAATATCCCTGTGGGCGAGCCCAGACAGAAAGAAATTGAAGGGCTGATGTTTTCCCTCTTTCTTAAGAAGAAAAAAAAAAAAAACACAAATCGGCAGTTTCAACGCAATCAGACGTAATTCAGTTCAGTACATCGGTTATTACAATAAAACTGATACAGTAATGACGTAGCTGATTCTAAATCCAAGAGGATGTTGGGCACATGTAGTCATCAAATGATGTTCACGCAGGTCCCAGGGGTCCCAGAAGGCATGCCGCCCTCGGATCTGATGCACCAGCTGCTCTCCTTCCTAAAAAGGGACCTACTCAATTCCTGTTGCCATAGCAAAGGCGAGAATTTCTGACATCTGTTACAGCTGCAAAACACGACAAGTCGAATATAGAAAATCACAATTGAAGGCAAGAACGAACACTACCCATGAATTCAAAAGGATCTCGATGACACCATCCTCCGTACCCATCGACTACTAAGCCAGCGACGCTGCAGACAAAAACGCCTCGTAATCCTTGCTCTCAAAGACGGCCGAATCAGCGATATGAAATGTGTTGCTCATAGCACCATCCGTCGAAACGGTGCCGTTGAATGCGCCTGGCACCGGGTACGTGGGAGGCGTGTTCGTCCGGAACACGGTGAGCTGAGCAGGCGAAGCTGCTGCGATGGAGGTCGACGCGAAGCAGTTCTGGCACCGGAAGACTATCGTCGCCGTCGTCGCAGTCCACTTTGAGAGTGGTGACACGCTGATGCTCGCACCAGTGGCGATTGGGACAAGCCGGGAATTCCCCGGTCTGTTTGTGGGCACAGCACATGGTCAGCGAAATCGAAGGCAAATCCCACGGTGCAAAGAGTTCTTACGTGGGGACGGTCTGTTGAATCAGGATGGTGGAGCCGGAGACGGCCCCGGTGGGGGTAGGTCTACCGCAGCACAGAACACGGTCAGTTGTGCGATATATAGGCTTCAGCCGAAAACTGTAATTCACTCTCTGAATTTTTTTATCCAACTGACTCTGTTGTCGAAAGTCAGGTTTCCAACCGCAGCGAAATTGGAGCAGACAGACATTTCGAGGGTTCGTATAGAAGGGTCCGAGTCCTCTGCAGGGGCCAGAGAAAACCCGCTTGCGCCGTAAGGGATCGGGGTGGTAACTTGCGCTATAAAGTCGCTGCAGAACGACCCAGATAGAGGAAGAACAACGCCAATCGAGACATTTGTTACTGGATCCTGAGGAACATTGCATGGGATTGAGCCGCATCGACTTACACGGCGAGTAGTACTTACAAATACTTGGTTGAAGCAGATGCCTGTTGCGGAGCTGCAAGCTTGAGTGAATTGACCCTGGACTAATGGGCATGAGCTGAAAGTGGCTATGGCAGAAGGAATGGCATACCCGCCGCGACAAGTGCCAGAGAGAGAACGGGCGCGAGCCCAGTGAGCAACATCGTAAAGAAGTTTTTATTGAAGTAGGCCGCGACCTTGTTGGTGTCTAGTTTTTCCCCGCCTTTTAAGACACTGTCCGGTCCCCAAAGGTACCGCATCCTGTTCACGCTTGATTCTTGCAATGGAAGGAAGGCAGGATTATTATCATGTTTATCATGTTCTCCCGCTTGTTCCAGTCAACTCCTGCTCTGGCAGCTGGCAGCGAGGTGTGAATTCCGTATTCTCCAGAAACAAACAACGGGACGCCAACACGCTTTAATCTTAGGTCCTTCCTTTCCCAAGCTCTTCGCTAATGAAGTTGTACTCTTTGGCTTTCATGTTTAACACAGAAGGCCACTCGCGGGGAATACGTGGTGTAAAGTCGATGACAGCCGTTATATTCTGGTAGCAGGATTCAGCGGTCCTAGTGAGGATAATCTAGACTTGCACAGGTCGGTCTATCTCATATGAGATAGACAGGCCGTTCAGGCCCAGTCATAATCACGCACGTCATGAAGAGTTTTCGGGTTGATGATGTTCATTGGGCGGAGATAGGCCAAAAGTAAATTTTGCCGCATTAGAGCATTTTTTTATGCATTGCGGTCTCAACAAGGTAGTTAGGTAGGTAGATTACACGGCACGGTCCCAGTGAGGAACGCCGGGGTCCGGGAGTAACCCGATGCACTACAAACACATTTACATTCTCAGTGCCCCCCGAGCCGAGCTCGGACAGCCGGCATCCTACTCCACATCTACAGATAATCATCTCTCCTGTTACTTACTGTCAGTCAAATCCAACCCAATCCCCATTACTCGTCGTATTTTTTCGTATCTTAAGCAGATGCCTTGAAATCGCCCCATCAAATGTCGTCTTACCCTATTCTGCAATCCAGCTCTCCCAGTGCCCGATCCTCACCGTGTGGGTATGTGGTCCGCTCATGAGGCTGTTGGAAAGCTGTTCTCAACTGTCCTTTTCGGCTGTGCTCTGCCTCTGACGCTGTAACTTCTCGCGGCGGTGCATGACTCGGGCCTGTGCTCCAAGTCTTTGGAACATCTACCTCTTTATCAAATTTCAGGTGTGTGAAACCTACCTTTAAACTCTGCTAAAACTCCGTCCATCAGACTTAGACGCCGCATGATCCGATGCTTTCTGGTTCTCTTTGTGCCATTCAGCCGAACATGCTGCCGCATTAATGACCGTCATGTGCTCGATGTCAAGCTTGCATAATGCATCACTCCGTGAAGTCGGACTCAATTGGTTCGGTGTTTATACAAGGCGTTTCATTTCAGCCAAGAGCATTAACAATCAAAACCTGGGACTCGGAAAGATGTTGGGCCGTAGGAACGAACAAAGAAAGTGTACGACTGATGATTAATTTTCTGGCAGTTCCAAGCCCTCCGACCAGCACTCGTACGCGTCATTCTCCTCTGGATCAGGTTGTGATGCATCACTCCGAGAAGTTGGACTCAATTGGTTCGGTGTTTATACAAGGCGTTGCATTTCGGCTACGAGCATTAACAATTAGTCTCCCTAGTCAGACCATATATCAAGATTTTTTTTTTGAAGAATTTGGAGAGGGCAAAAAATAACCTGATAATGGTCTGATTCCACTTGACACATCGAAGCCGTAGGTCAGGCTTCCCGATTAGGCCATTCCTAATCGGGAAACCCTCTACTCGGACTCAGCGGGTGATAAAGGTCGCACTTTGGATGTGAGGAGACTTGTATGTGATTCAAAATAGATGTCTCCTCGAAGATCTCCTTCAGCTCTAAATTTGAGCACACCGCGCACCTTTCTGATAAGATTTTGTGTCTCCCAAGGGACCAGGACGAAACAAATTGAAGAGGACATCTAGAATGATGGTCAAAGATCCCCTCATGGTGCTCAGATATTTTACAGGACATTCAGGCATAGATTGAGCAGAGCACAACAGATGCGGCGGAAGGTCGACCTACGGCTATCACCTGACAACTAAAACTAGACTAATTAACAATCAAAACCTGGGAATCGGAAAGATGTTGGGCCGTAGGAACGAACAAAGAAAGTGTACGACTGATGATTAATTTTCTGGCAGTTCCAAGCCCTCCGACCAGCTCTCGTACGCGTCATTCTCCTCCGACACCTGCTTTACTTTCATCCTAAACTGAGAGACCGCGCTCTTTCCCACAGCCCAACGCATTGGTGGAAAATCAAGATTGGAGAACTTGAAGAACGCCTTTGCAGCAGCAACTGGGTCGCCACGAATGCCGGAACCGTCTTCGAACCACCGCCTGACGAGTTGCGACGGAAGTCCATCTTTTTTGTAGGCGGGAGGTGCAGGGAATTTGAGCGTCCGATCTCCGTGCATGCCCGTCCTGAACGCTCCCGGGGCAATGATAGAGATCTACAAAGAGCTGATTCAATTGTGATCGAAGACACCTTGGAATCAGACCTTGATGTTCCATGCAGGATCGACCTCACGGGCGAGCGACTCGGTAAATCCCTCGACAGCTACGAAGCCGATCAAGCCCCAAATTTGGCGGAGAAATCTAGTGAGGACACACCATGCTTGCTGAAGAAGTGGGATCGATCAGAGAGAGTTAGTTCTCTAGCGAGCTCGAGTGTTTTACACGCACCTTGCTGCGTATATCCCAGCAAGAGGCGCGCCGCTGAACCCTACTCCGGAGCTGACATTTAAAAGTCTCCCGCCCACGCCGCCAGGATTGACCTCTCGAAAGACTCTGACTGCCTCTTTGCTGACTGTCAACGCGCCCCAGAAATTTACTTCAAACAACGCCCGCGCGGCGTCATCAGGGGTGGCTTCGAGTTCAGCCAAGATCGCCGTGCCGGCACTGTTGAAAACAACGTCCACGCGCCCGAATTTTTCGACCCCCAAGGCAAATGCTTTGAGCACGTCTGCTTCCTTGGTCACATCGCATTTGACGGCGATGAAAGTTTCGGGGTTGGCGTCAGCGAGATCCTGCAAATCGCCTGTGTGGCGGCAAATCCCCACAACACTTTCGTTCTCGCCCAGAACTACCTGTGTCAGCGCTCGTCCGAACCCAGATGAAGCCCCTGTGACTGGAAAGATATTAGTAGATAGTCGCATCCAAATCTAACAGCTTACCCAGCCATACACGAGACGTTGCAGACATTCTGACCGTGGTGAGAACAAATCGGAGACAAAGCGGGTAACAAGCGGCTCGCGTCCTTTATAAAGCGGTTCGCGGCCGGCTTTGCCGGGCCGCTCTCCGCTTAGCTAAAGCAGACGTCAACGTAAAAGGGGATTGCCGGTGGAGTTTAAAGGCTTCGGACAGCGTAATTTTATAAAGAGGAAGAAAGATACCACAGCCACAAGAAGCTCTGAAGTTCTTTGAAGGTAAGTATCACATCTGGATAAGCATCTGACACGGGATGGGGACGCATGGACTGCCGCTCATCATCAGTCAAGTAGCTTCTCCCGCCATACTCTCGCAGATGCGATGGAAGTTGATATGTCTTTGAGCCATAGGCGAATCTGCGGCTCAAGAATGCAGATCGGTATTTAGTCCCGGCGCCCTACAACTCGTGGGCCTTGAGATCTTGCGTTGGTTTCCGGCACCGGTTGAGCTCATCTGCCCCCCCATGCCACTCGTGCTTTCCAGCAGTTCCGTTATCGTTGAGGTGTGGTTTCATGGTAAGTTTTGGGAGTAATTGTGTCATACAGACCAAATATTGATCTTCAATGGATAGGACTGTACACCTCAGCCATGCTCGTCACTTTATGGCTCATCTGTGGGTTACTGTTGTTGTTTCGCAGCCTGGGGCGCACTGTCAGCTAATTATGATACCGCCTTCAGTCTATGGGAAGAACTACCCCGGCACTCGCAGGTTCACGCAACTAGCCATCGTCGTTGTTCCGTGGATCCTCTCGACGATTCACGCAGCGCTCATCTGGCAGTGGTTCGCTGGCGCAGTGGACAACAACGAGGCTCCGACCGGTCCTGGTCTCGCCTATTCGCTTGCCCACCACCCGGCGTGGCTCGCGGGCGTTGGAGATACAGTTTTCGCATTGAACATCTTCCTGGCAGACATTGTGTTTGTGCGTATCCGCCGTGTCTGGTGTTCGCGAGCATTATATCTCATTCATACTCAAAGATTTGGCGATGCTGGTGTGTTTGGAATCGTCGATGGGTGGTAATAGTCCTCCCAGCTCTGGCAACTTTGGTCGGTCTCAGTAGGCCAACGAATTTGAATCATTAAACCCGGCTTCTAATCGAATGCAGTTCTCGCCGGATTCCTCATCCACTACCAGGTCTCCGCCCTGCAGGCCGCCACACCCGTGATAGCCGAACAGACAGCCGCCAAGTTCGTCAGCCTCAACACCGTCTATTTCTCGCTGTCTATCGCGACGAGCTTGACCACGACGCTCCTAATCGCGCTGCGCATCCTACTTGTGCAACGCTCGTTGCAAGCAGTCTTGAACGCCCGCGGTGCTGTCGACCGTGACGGTCAATTAACGCACAAGGACTTGAACCCAGTCATAGAGATCCTCATCGAGTCTGCGATACTCTACTCCGTAACGCTTCTGACCTTCGTCGTCTTCGATATCGAAAAGTCGGCCAATCTGACTTATGCGCAAAACGTTCACGCGCAGATGGTATACAAATAACCCGCTTCTCTTTGGCTTGGGATCGCTGACGAAGATTTCTTCGCAGGCGGGGCTGGCGCCGCTCCTCATTATCCTGCGCATCCTTGCTGGTAAAGCACGTCCACAAACGGATTGGAGCACCCAGGTGAAGATCAGCAACCTCAATTTTGCTAGTGCGCCGAGCAGTAGCACGTTGCTGAATAGCAGGGACGGTCCAGAAAAGTCGTCCCAACTGTAGTTGTTCAAACTCTATGGTGGCTCTGTGGGCTGGTGGAGCGAGACCTACATATTGACCTATTGCACGCCTTTACTTGTAGGCTCACCTGCGAAACGTGGAACGTAGTCCCAAAATGTATCATGAATTCGACGCACAGACGACTTGAGGCGCATTTTCGCTGCTGAGACTCAGATCGAGTTGCATATCGAGAAGCGTTCATTGTGGGAAGTACAACACCTCGGCCGGATGTACCGCCGAACACCTCACAGCGATCTAGCGAACAGCTCACCAGGAGGTGGTCCGACAGATCCCAGTCAGTGTAATTTGGTCATTTTAGTGCTTCCTCACGAGATGTTCATTGGCTTCACAGTGAGTTCATTGAACATAGTAAATGACCTCGCTCTGAGGGCTTTGGATCATCCCACCACATTCAGCAGAAATGATACATATTCCTATATACGACATGAGAATGTATACAACTCGGCCACCGCCACCGCCAGAGTCAACTTAAGGTCGCAAGTCTGAAGTCAAGTCAGCGATGAAGTGGACTTGGAGCTGCGCTCACCATTTCTAAGTCGATCCACTGGAGGAATAGAGCGTTCGTGGTGCCTGAATGAAGGGAATAAAATGAGACTGAGGACTTGAAATTGTGCAGAATGGAAGCTCACCCAGACACTCAGCTGTAGCGGATGCACGAGCCGCCGTGATAACCGTGAGCTGAAGAGCCATGGGTGCAACGGGGGCAGGGGAGGCGACGACGAGCTTCAGGAAAGGGAAGGTGGCGAGGTCTTAAGGCGTAAATTAGCGTGGGGAGGAGGCGGCAGGAGGGGCACGGCCATACATAGGGTCGGAGCCGTGATTACGCCTATCTACGGCAGGGAGAAGTATCCGAAAACGATGAGGACAGGCATGCGCACCGTTACACCGCCAACTCTTCGCCATTCATATTTGAGGTGGAAATTACGGCTGCTTTCCAGTCATCGGACGAGGTGTGCCCGATATGGTAACTATGTCGATTCCATGTGAACGCTGACCTATAAGGCATCACTTCACTCTCTTGATAAAATAGCGTGTGTCCGTCCGTCTTAAGCCTTTTAAACTCCGCTTTGGGCACATTAACCGTTCTTTAACAAAATGCTTCGCGATTCTTTGTAAAGATTTGTACTCTTCTCCATTTATCTGATTAACCGTTCTTTAACGAAATGCCTCGCGATTCTTTGTAAATTTTTGTACTCTTCTGCATTTATCTGATATCCTTTCGTCTTGCTCTGGTTTCGTGCTCCATTAATTTTTTTTTTTTTTGCACGGAGCTGCCCCGATCCATCCCCATTGAGATCCTCAGCTGACCTCGGGTTCATGTTAGGCAGACTTTGCCGCAGCAGTCAAGGTCCGTGCAATAAATTTCAACAACAGCACAAACCCACAGTCACTCGCTTCGGTTGACCAAATATTCTAACCCATTAACCGTCCTTTAACCATTACCTCGGCGATTCTTTGTAGCTCTTTGATTGATCCCCATGCGGGCTAACTCCTCCTCTTCTTCTCTGTTCCTCCGCCACATTTCAAGACTCAAAAAACCCAATGAAATGCTGCGCCGCAATGGCCGCAACAGTCGAAGATCTTGATCTCTCTCTTTTCGACGTTAATATTCTCACCATGCCCGAAATTAACAATCATCCAACTGCGCCGCAATGGTAAAAGGCTGTTGGATCTAATCCATTCCGGGGTCTTTGAGACGAGCAGTCTGGTCTCATGGTTCCACAGCTTTAATGCACAACCGGGACACGTTTCCCATCTTGCCCGGATCTCATTCATCACCTGCGGAGGCGAGTGCTGTATAAATCCGCCCTCAAGCGCCGTTTTCTGCACCTCTTTTGATCCCACTCCCATTTCCCCAGCCCACTCATTCTGAACTATCTATTCCCTTGGTTCTATGCATTCATCGGGCCAAGACCCTGCCATCTTACTAAAGTATATGAATCTGAGCTGCTTTATGTCCGGGGTCAAATCAACAGCACACAAAACCTGTTTCTATCAACGACACAAAAATACTGAAAGTTTCGGCCCAGTTCAAAACCTGGTCTCAATTAGCATTCAATTTCTCGACAGCTCAACCGCGGACCTAACAATCCTGCTCAATCTAATACCTCTCTGCTCGCAGCCCTGCATATTCTGACAGCGGTTGAGTTCCATCTGGGTACGATTCAGTTAATTTTATTAGCCTGTTTGCGATGCAGCCATCAGATGGCTGAATGGCTAACAAAAGTGAAAATTGCAATGAATCCACCACATATTCTCCCTACTTTGAGTGCACAAAATTGACACTATGTAGGTACTCTACAGACTAGAGACGAGTCCCGAGATAAACAGGCCACTCAGAGGAGAGTTGGCCAGCCATTGGATGGCTCGAATGGCTCATCGCAAACTCTCTATTATTGGTGCCGTGATCCTCTCAAATGGTCCTTGGATATATCCCGACACTGTTGGCCTCTGCTCCCAGCACTGGGCTCAGTTATCTGAGGTGCGTAGCCTACCTTAAATATTCCCCAATCACCAACATTTAAATGTTGACAGCTCCTCCCACCACGGCCGCAACCCAATTTCTCGCATACAATCCTGTCTGCTTGAAATTTCGCAAGCGGCTTGGTTCGGCATTTTAAGGAGTCTCATGATTAAGACAATGAGTCCTCCGTCAGACTGCCTTCATCCTTTGTCATTACTCCGCTGTATCTGACTCGTAGCGTGTAGTCAGATTAACCTCTGATTTTGCATCTTGGAATTGCCAGCGCGAAGTGGCGGCCCGTCTTGTCCGCTCCGATTCTTTGGAAGTGCCCAAATCAGCGCGCACTTCCAAAGATTCGGACCTTGAAACCAAAGCTGATTTGCAGAGGACCTGGGATTATCCCTTGGGAGGCCAGCGCCAGCGCCAGCCGAAAAATTTGGGATTTTGGGTCGGAAGCCCAGGTTCTGTTCGGCCAAAAAATTGGCTCCCGGCAGCGAAAATCCTAGGTCCGGTTCGGCCAAAAAGATGGTGATTCAGGTCGGTCTGGCCGGAGTTTTGAGGGCGACACCTTAAATTGGGCTCTTTTGGTGCAAAAAGCACGCCAGTTACTCAGATTGGTTGCCAAGGCTGCAAAAACCGCCCTGGGGAGAAAAATCGCCATTTAGGGGCCGTGGGAACCGAAAATTACCCTTTTTGGTCGCCTCGGCTAGGTCCGTGTCGGCCAAAAATCAGCAAAATTTCGATGAAACCTGTCGGCCAAAAATTGGGGGATTCGAGTTTTTCCGGACCTGGCCTACAAAGGGATAGTCCCAGGTCCTATTTGCAGGCGCTTCCAAATGAGCGCTAATATTTCCCCGACTATTTTCCAGCCGCTCATTTTTTAACTACCGATGTCAAACATCTCCGCTCTTACCCAAGATCCAGCTCTTCGGCTCCCGCTGTCGGATATTTCCGCTCAACGTCACTACCCAAAAACCGAAGTTGATTCGGGGGTGCTTCCAGATGAGCGCTACCATTTCCAGCCGCTCATGTGGTCCATTTTTAACTACCACTGTTAAACATTTCCGCTCTTACCCAAGATCCAGCTCTTCGGCTCCCGCTGTCAGATTTTTCCAACATCATCACTCTAAAAAATAAACCTTTGGCCACGGCCGTCACTCCACAAAAAATAATTGACCGGAAAAAGTTTCTTTGAAGTGCCGCCACTGCCTGAAAACCCCATTTCCCCCAAAATGGTCTGTAATTTGCCGCCGAGAGAACACATTATCTGCGGGAATTGTGCGCTTACCGCGGAAACTGTGCATTTAGGACGGACACAGCATTCACTGCGTTCCCACCCTATGTAGACGCACCCAGGTGTACGTTGTTCGACATGTGTCGATCCAAGAGGTGTCAAATCGCGTTATCGCACACGCAGATCAAAGCACGTGCGAGACCCTCCCCCCCCCAAATGCGGAAGTCCCATCAATTTGCCACTCCCTCACCAGCACTCGTATCCTCTCGTCTCTCACTGTAGTTGGGCTCCGTTCTATTGTATTCTGTGTTTTGCACACCTGAAGTTGCTCAAATTGACTTGATTGCTCCCCCCGAAAGTTCTGGTGGCTGACCATTTCTGCTGACGGAGGGTCGAAACGTGACTTATTACGGAAGTTGATTTGTGTGTGAGATCCAACGATCTGCCACCTCTTCATCAGCAAATTGACAACTCCTTTTCCCAGGGCTTTTCGCGTCTTTTCTGTGTTTTGTCCTTTTACTGTCTTTTCTGACAGCTTTTTGTAGCCCTTTTTGTCCTTCCACAACTTTCGATCCTTTTCACCTTCTGCGGGCAGATAACAAGCTGAAAAATTATTCATTGATAAAAATCACCAGAGTCCATACTGTAATACTGTGCGAGTTGTACATTTGCACCTGTAGAGGGAATGGAAGGTGTCGATGCCCGTGCGGCGCCCAACGATGGCCGTTGAACGATACGCGGCGGCCCGGTACAAAAGCTACTCAAGGCTTCCCGCGGCGCTCCAACCAGAGCTCTTCGTTATCGAAAGTAGTGCGTGGATGAGAAGCACCAGATGCGTTACTTGCTGGCGAAACAACTCGTCGCGACTTGGTCGCGACGGTTGGTCAAGTCTTGATCAAGTCCAGCCATCAGCACGTGGATGGTCCGTGCATGCATCGCCATCTTGTTGATCATTTGATGCAAGTCAACTTGCTCTTAACCACGACCACATCACTCCCCGTCTGCCTCTCTCGTCTGCGCGTTCCGGCCCCCGTTGACCTCAAGCCCCAAGTCCAACTCGGCCCGAACTCAACATCTCAAGCCTTAACATCTGCGCGCCATTCTCAGGCCCTCGAAGCTACCTGCAAACCACATAGCAACCTCGAAGCCAGAAGCAGCCTCCAGCCTCTCGTCAAGCTAAACTCAATATGTCCCGAAGCTCGATATGTCTCCCGCTACCTCAAGCTCCTCAACCATCAAGTGCCCTCCAGTCTAGTCAAGAGCACGCCGTGCCATGGAAAAAGCTCTATACAAGACACTTTCTATCAACAACCTTCAGAGGCAGCCCCATCCCTCGTTTTGGCTTCCAATGTGCTCATCCTCGACAACTGCGCTTTGTTGCGCGGGTACGGCATCTAATCTCATCGTGTTATATATTGGTGTGTCATTGTACTGTCCATTTCATTACGCTGACGACGATTTCGAAGCGGCCGATGGCCCCATCCCTCGACGTCTCGAATGCGACGTAGCGCGAAGAGAATGCGTGCTTATCCCGCCTGCCCGCACCCGGAATATGCATTCCCGTTGAGTGCAGCGGCACGCCTCTCCGTTGGCGTCCTCAATCTCGTAGCAACTGATGCGGGCAGAATGCGCTGGGGAATTCAGATGGTCTGCAGCGTGTGGTGATGGAGAAGAGGGACCGAGGCGGGAGTGGACGAGCGTCGTGTACCGATATATGTACTCAGTACGGTCAAATACACTGTTTTCACGATTTCTAGTGTGTTTTTTTGCGTCTTTTGAACCCTTTTGGCTGCCCTTATTGCTCACCTTTTTCAGCTTTTCCCAGTCCTTTTCGCCTTTGAAAAGCTAAGGGGCCTGGCCTAAAAAAGACGAAACTCCTTTTCGACTTTTTCGACTTTTTGTGCTTTTAAAAGACGAAAAAGCTGCGAAAAGACGATCTGTCAATTTGCTGATGTTGTGTCGATCTGTGTCGATCTTCAGCTGCATCCGGCTATGTATGTGTACGCCGTGATGTCGCCGTCGGCGCGCGTTTCGAAATGCGTGACGCGGTGTCGGCTACGTATGATTACGTGCGTCGACACCGCAGACACACCTCCTCAATTTCATAATGCAGATCTGGCCTCCATCCTCCTTTTCTACTGGATTGGTCAGCTCCTGACCATCCTTCCACTGTTTTATTGGTGAGCACTAAATTTAGTAGCTCCGGATTTTCCCACATTTGTCTCCATCGGTCTGTGTCGGTCTACGTACGTGGACCGACATAGACCGACGTTGACAAATGTAGACCAACTGTGTCTACATGATATAGACACAAGTAGGCAAACAGGTCTGCCTACGTCTACGGGGGTAGACAGACACTCTGTCTACAAGGGGTCGGAACGCAGTGATTGTTACTGTGGGAAATATCAAAAGACCTACCTTTTTGCCACCCCGTTTGGAGGGTCAAAACGGATGGACATAGCCACTGTCGACATAGTCAGGACATAGCCACAGGTTTGACCCTCTAAACCAGACGGCAAACTAGTACGTGTATCATGCGAGTTACCGCCTGGTATGTCGTGGCCTCATTGACCACTAAGTATCATCTTCCCCCCAAACCGACATTTTTGCCCCATAGGCTAGTCCATTGCATTTCAGCCGTCATTCCCCTGAAGTAAATTTATTCGCGCGCTGTCCCACCCTCGTTGCTCTTCCAATCCATCTGTACCCGCTGTTGCCCGCCCGGGTTCTGGTGCCTGCATGCGACAAGTCCACCCTAGTCACCCTGCATTGATCACAACCTGACCATGCGCCTTCGACAGCGCATATCACGCTCGAGGCATTTCGGACGTCAGTTATTTAACGGTATGTACCTTGTCCTGCTATGGAAATACCTGCTGAGTTGATACTTGGTTGTTCTAGCGCTTCTTGATGGTTTGAATGCCATCTAAGTATGTCTACCCTTATCCACCTTCCTCTGCTGACCTTATATATTTATTCACAGAACTGTTCTCAATCCAGTGTCCGGCCCTGATCTACCTCACTTTTAGCTGGACGTCTTATATATCCACAGGTTGTATAGTGAGCGAGTTTGGCATCGCTGATTTGGATAGCTTGCTCAAACTGTATTTTAGTTTCAATTCCTCGGAACCCGGTGCATATGCCATTCCGACTGTCGCCGAGAGCCTCGAGGGTGATCGAAGATGGCCAGCGTCGCATCGCACCACAGGCGCCCAGACGGTCCACATTGCAGGACCGCATCAATCGCCTGAGTTAATCTTCAAGATGCCTCTGAATAGGTGCGGGTGGTTCGCCTGTTTTATGTATACTGGGACCACATGTATGTTGTATAATGTGAATATATATCCTGGTTTCCCCACCTAAAATGTCCCTCTATATATGCTTGTAAACCCACTTTTGAATATAATTGCACGTCCTTTTCGCTCTTTGGCCCATTTTAAAGCAAGTGGACCTATCGTAATATGTCGGAAAATCCCAATTTAGCTGATCAGGCCTGACCCAGGTATCAGGGCCTATCAGCTTCCAGCACCCAGCCTATCAGGTGGTATCAGCCCATGTCAGCCCTGATCAAGTTGGCTTAGATTTGACTAACATTTAATAAAATTTAACTACACATCGGCTCGTAAAAACATATCAGCATCTATAGTGTCAATGAGAATGTGAGTGGGCTCTTTAGGAGCATCAGAGACTGGGGCCAGGAGCGCGCCTCGGATGACATGGTCCATAGAGCGAAATGAGGACTCCTTGACCTCACCTCGAATCTGACAGCCAGCCCATCGAGTTCTGGGTTTCCAACGGCTCGCCTCGAACATGTGGACCAGGGCTACATCGATTTGGCGGCCACTTGGCAAGATGCAGCGAAGCAAGGCTCGTAGTCGTGCAAAATGTAACTCGGACGCCGTTAGATTCACCAGCAAGGAATCAAACCGCTCGTTCCGGTGAAAGATGGGTTGCATCTCATAATATCTCGAGCTTCGCACCAGTCTTCCAGTGACTGGTACGAGATATGAACACATTTAAAGGTACGAATCTGCGGAAAAAACCATGAACTCCGTCACATATAATAGGGAAAAAAAACCCCAGCCATGATAGTATCCTCAAATTTGATGTATTCCTCTGGGAACGTGTCGGAAATGAACTGCCTCAGCCGAAAATCGAAGTTCCCAAAGGCCGGAGAGCCCCTATTCGCGTCTTCGAGTGACCTGGAATTCATGAGACGGCCGGGAATGGGGCCCCAAAATATGTGTAGTCTCACTTCCTCTGTTTAAATCTAAAGGCTACCGCCCCGAGGCCGGGATGATAATGGTTCATAGGCGATGATAAGGGCTCATCAGGCCTGATCAGGCTGAAGAACGAAGGTATGTATGACATACTTTTGCCTTAATTTTCATAGTTGCTTTAGTCTAGTGGATTTAGTTGTACTCGTAAGTTTTTGAAGGCAGTCCCGAAGGTCAAGCGTTCGAACACGGTTAGTTACAATAATTGGTATCAGTCAGATTCATTGTGGAATGAAGTCAGTGAAGTAGCGTGTGGGTCGTGGGGTCAAAAAAACACACACTTTTTTTTTTTCCTTTGGACCCCCCTTCCTTGATCAGACCTTGTCAGGCTGGTCAGGCTCGGTCAGACTTATCAACCTGGATCAGGCTGGTCAGGCCTGACAATCCTTTATTGATGTTTTTTGAACCTGATCAACCACGCAAAAGCCTGATCGGCTTATCAGGCCATATGTGGCCATATATTTTCTGGTCAGCCAATTTTGGATTTTCCGACATAGAAAAGAAGAAAACACTTTTTCATCTCTTCACACTTCGATCACTTTTTCAAAAGCGGGAAAAGACAAGTTGTCGAGTTGCTGATGTTGCCGAGCCCCGCAACGGCTCTCCTGGTTGCACATTGCACATCACGATGTCCTAGTTCGAGTCGAGTAACTCGAGTTCGGGCTTGGGGTTTACCAACCTTGAACCAAGTTCCCAGTACTAGTGAGAATTCCGTCTGAACACGTATGTTCAAACTTGCTCAACACTTCTTCGACACTTCATATGCCCACTATCAGAATGTAGGGGTGCCCTGCGCACCCTTGAATTCTATGCCAAGTGTTTGTCTTTTATTTGTTTGTTTTATAAAAGGAAATTCCATGATCCCATCGTCCTCAAAAATTATTTTTAGCGACATCATCATGTGAACCGATGCGATCTTTATTTTGTGATCCCATCTTCCCATCCATGCGCTCTTAAGAACATGACTCGGAAAATGGCTTTGCTTTGCTTTCTCTTCCTCCATGCCTCTCCGCGTTAACGGTGTTACTTGCTCTGCGGTTATCCGCTCGACATCTCCTCAAACAGCTACCTCGCGGGCTTTCCTGGCATGCTATTACTGTCACATCTGGTGGCGAGTCTTTGACGGTATTGCTGCGCTGCGCTGTCCGTCCTGATGGACCAGATCTTGTTCTGGGATTGGACTGGAAAGCTGCTTTCGTTGGGCCGCAGTGTGCCTACGATGTTCGATCCATTTCAGTTTTATCTCGGCTCTGGTGAGTTATCAAGGTGTAGTTATTGTCTTTACTAATCCGCTGTCACGTAGTCCCACTAGAGGGGCAATTGTCCCCCGATCAACATCTTCATCTTGAATTTAATCCTGTGACCTGTACCCCTGTGCATGAAACCACTTGCGTGGGGTCATTGCGACCATTGTCATCTACTCCCGTGCCCCTTGTGCCTTCGTCTTCTTCTCGTCGTGTCTTGGAACCTCGTCATGCTGAAGAGCCTGTTGCGACTCGGGATGGAAGAGATATCCTTACTGTGTTGCTTCTGTGCGCCGAGGATTCTTGTAATACTGAGTTTATGAATGATATTTCAGCCTGTCGGGTAGCATTACTGACCCACTTCTTTTCTGGTGCTTGTGTTGGTGAAGCCTCAGCTACCCATCCTGGTTGTCATTTGATTGCGTCCGAGAGCTTTGGAGATGGTCTGGAACTGGCGTACTTTCCAATGAGCATAATTGCTTTTTCACCCCGGGTTTCAGAAAATTCCTTGATCACATCTGCAACCGCCTTTGGTTTCAATGCTGTATCGGCACATGAGGTATCGGTCAATCTCGGAAACGTTGCCAGAGCCTATATCCTTGGTAAGAGGCGAGCACTTGTCGACACATATTCTTTGGTCCATCCGAGCGATGTTTTGATTGATAATATTGAATACCTGAAACTGGCTCAGCTAATAAGCCTTGCCAGTCTCCACCGGTTGTCAGTTCAGTGGCCTTGTGCTGAAGAGCTTCGGCGGTCTATAACTGAACATATCTCTTCCGGGCGCTGCGCCATACAATCTGCGTCCCCTTCCATTGCTTGTGCGTCGATCTTCACACAGACCTTCCCAGATTCTCAACCGGATTCAACGACGTTCGAGGACCAACAGCACAGAATGCAAATAAATTTGCTAATGCCCAAATTGACCTGTCGCTCATTGCGCCAGATACTCATGTTGCATGATGTCAGCACAGTGCCTCGCTGCAGGGATTACTGCAACGTAGGCAACTGGGTGATACAAGGAATAGGTAGAACACAGTCAATTAAGCACTGGAGAGTAAACTAGAATAGTGTAAGGAGCGTAGGTAACTACTTAGGGTTTATATACTAGGAAATAAAGGGGTATAGGGGACTAGGAGTGACTGCAGATGCTAAGGGGTAAGGGGTGAGGGGTAATCCTGACAAGTAGGGGTTGGATCGAGCAAGTAGGGGCTCGATCGAGTAAGGGGTTATAAGTCCAGGGGGGAGGGGCAGAGGAGAAAGGAGTGAGACAAGGGGTAAGGGATGACCGGGTTAATAGTAAGGTGGGTTAAATAAGGAGGTGAGACCAACACAATAACCTGGTGAGGCATTTCTGGAATAACCTGGGTTGTACGTGAGTGATGGGAATCCGGGTTGTTGAGAAGTAAAAAGAGGCAAATCATGACACATGATATTCCATGGAAGAAGTCGGATGGAGTTGCACACATGCGTAACAGTCTGGGTAAATATCTGAAGCAATTGAATAAGGGCAAGAAGATTGATCTTGTCCCGGCTAAAAAGCTCAGGAAAGCACCAGAGAAACCTGATCGTTCAGAGGCCGAAAGCGAGGCGCGCGGTTGAAGACTGAGTGGCCCCGGCTGGTTTCTCCAGAGCTTAAATAGCGGTTTAAAAACCTTTTTTCGTAATAGACCAGAAAACAACTATCGCATTCGATAATTTCGACTTTAATCAGCTGAGGCGTCCTGACCTTTTGACCGAATATCTCGAAGACGATGAAGATTTTGAAAAGGAGGACAGTGACAACGATTTAGACTGATATCGAGTCGGACTCGAGTAAAAAAAATCAACACAAACGGTAAATCTGAACAGCGTCCTTGGTTGGATCCGGATTTGACACCACCGCCTATGCCCGTTGATGAATCTGGTCCAGACCCAGAGTATGCCACACTCCTTATTGATCCTGGATGTATAGAACAAGATCCTCAATTAATGCAGGATGTACTTGTTGCCTGTAAAGTGTGCAGGTCTGAGCTCATCGGTGGAAAGGCCAAAAAAAAAGCCCCCACGGCGTGCCATGGCTAATAAAAATTATCTCCAGAGCTACGCGACTTGTCTGTTGTAGAGGAAGCCATGATTGCGCGCTGTCGTTCCAAGTGTTGGATTATACAGATGCGCGAGCTGGATGACCGGGAATTTCCGAATGTTCAGCGAGGTTTTAAAGGACATACTATCGTTTATCCGCAGCGTCCGTCTGCGATTGCGGCTACATTGCCTCCGTCCATTGTGGAAATCACTACTCCGATATGTGCCGTCTTCGTAGGCGCGAACCCTCCATCACTGGAATGGATCCAGGCCAAAGCCAAGCCCTTGATTGTGCGCAAGGAAAAGGTTCTGAATGTGCTTGAATGGCTGTCGACTCATAATCACCTGTACAAGGATGTGTTCATTGATAGGTCAGTCTTTGATGGTCATGGTGATGTAGTACACATACTATTTCACGTCGAGCATATTGTTCCGTCAGATGGAGTTGAAGCAACCACCTCGTCATACACAGGAACGCGTGTATTTGATGAACAGACTGAACCACTTGCTACCGAACCTATCTCGCACACATTGCCCGTGGATCTTGAAGATATGTTCAGAGCTAAGCCGGTTGATGCTATTGAATTTGAGAGTGTCGTTGTATCAGATGTCAGCGGCCACGAATCTTCCAGGAAACTCCGTGAAGCCGCTGCTCGTCATCTAAAATAACCTGGTTCAAATTATATTGGAATCCCTCATGGCCCGCAAGCTGTGAATGAGTTTGACAACCCCGATCTTCTCCCACTGATTTATCCTACATTATTTCCGTATGGCATTGGTGGCGTAGACGATAAGTAAAGGCGCACACATTTTGGATTTGAGGCTCATCTCAAGCATTTTTTTAACTTGGCAGACCGGCGCTTTCAGGAGTATTATTCGTTTCTGTTCACTGTGTTCAACATGATGCAGGGAAGACGATTGTTACAACGTACCAGTTATAAGGTGAACCGGAAGGACTTCGATTCAGTTGCTGCTCGGGTCGCCACATAAACATAAGCAGGCTAGTGAAACAGAGATTGAAACCACAGATCTTGTTGAAGATGGATTTATTGTTCCGGATGACGAAGTCGAAAACATGGCGGAAGATGACAGCCATTCTGTTGTCTGTGATCCTGCTGAAGATGAGTCTATTGACGTTGAGGAGCCGGAGCAAACAAAACACGAGGACGAAGAATCTCCATAAATGCGAGCAAAGCCCGGGGAAATATTACGGTGGACTGGGAGGGCAAGACCGAGAGTTAACCTCAATGGCGGACATCTAGAAGAACATACCAAGATTTTACGCGTGTTGGCACCTGTTGCTCGCCGAGTTCCTGTTCCTATAGGTCCGGCATTGCCCCGTCGCGACCGTGATGATTACTCAAAGTATAAACATGCTCGCCTCATGTTGATTCTCTTCAAGCCATGGCGCCACTGCTCCGATTTGATACATACTGAACAGAACTGGCTTGAAGCTTACGACGAGTTCCTACAGGACTGCAGCCCGGAGATTCTTGAGAGAATTAATAACATGCAGCTTCTCCACGAGTGTAAAGATAGCCGCGATGCTCATTATGCTAACCGCCGTAGTCGCAAAGCCGGTGATGGAGTGCCCCTGAATTTTATTCGGCGCGATGCGGATGGCAATTTGGGTGACTACGATGAATCTGCGATCCTCGAGCATTTGGAGTCGATTGATAAATGTCACTCGAATCGTACAGAACGGGGCAACGAGAACATACGTGAAGCCACACTAGGATTGGTCGCTAGTGGTATGTTTGACGAGCCCAGTGATTTTTCCGTGGTAGAATCAGTGAGCGAATCTGAACATGAAGTCGTATTTGAAAAGGAGCCTGCCATGGAGCAGATGTGGGAGAAGAATTACGTAGATCGCAGAGACGCTTGGAAAAATAATGTAACTGGTAAAGCTGCACCGACTTCTGCAACCGTTGGCTCGGAATCAACTTCTTCAACATTGTCGAGAACAAATAATTTGCTCCAAAGCGGAGAGGCTTTCCGTCGTCCACGGCTTCCTGTGCCTTCGGATACAATAGCTGGCATCAGAGAAGGACCAGTTCCTGGAATGTCTGGTGATCCTGAACCCGAGCCGGTCGACGTCCTGGTTACAAAAGTCATAAATCAATTTAAACTCAACACCGAGCAGACTCGGGCTTTCAAGCTTGTTGCTAATCATAGCAGTGATCGTGCCGCATCCCCGCTCCGTATGTATCATGGTGGACCCGGCGGAACTGGCAAACCCACTTCCTTGATGCTCCAAGGGAATTTTTTAAGTTGAGGGCGAAAGCAGACGTTTGCGTGTGGCTTCTTATACTGGTGTTGCTGATCGTAATGTGGCCGGAATGACGCTGCATGCTGCACTTGGAATGGGCCAGCACGGTGAAAGTAAGAAGAAAACAGGGAAAGCTCTCACAGAATTGATGAAAATGTGGGACGGCATCGATTATTTGTTTATTGACGAGGTGTCTAGGTATGATCGGTTGCGCTCTACTGTATGACATCAGTCTTGCGCTCTGTGCGGCGAAAGGAGAGGCTAATTCAGCTTTTGGAAGTATCAACTTAATATTCGCTGGTGATTTCTATCAGTCGCCTCCAGTCGGACAGACAAGGTTGTATGGTCTAAACACCCTCCGTCCGAGTCCTATGTCCGGTGCTGTGGCTGCAGCGGGTCCATCGAGGAGGGGGTCAGTGAAAGTGACGCCAGACGTACGCCAGTGCCGCCACACTGATGCCCTCTGACGCCCGTTGCCGCCCTGGCGTCACTACCGTGACGCCCCCCAATATTGATTGACGCCTTGTCTGATCGGCATTCTGTGTCACGCTGACGCCCTATTGACGCCAATATTTTTTTTACGGCCCGTAGGGTAGTCGTAGCAGACCACAAGATATTGTTGGTACAACTATAAACTCAATCCTCTGGTCATAGGTTGTAAATAAAATATAGCGGTAGTTCAAATGGTACTATATAGATTTAAGCATTCATAAATATACTCGCTAACGAAAAAAGTAATTGCGCGTGGTGGTTCTCGGTATCCTGGGTACCGAATCACTTCAAACAACTTATGGACTGAAAATATGAGTGAATAGAAGATATTTGGCTATGTTCAGAAAATTCTAAAAATAGAAATTCTGGAGATACGGCACGTTTTTCCTCAGATTTTGAAACCGGCTTTTTATAGAGAGGGCGTAGGTAAAATTTGGTTGCACAGTCTGAAGGTACTCGTCAAGTAGTGCCGAATACCACTCTGAATCATATTAATACCTAATGATTTGAGCTCACAATCGCCCTCAGAAAAGTGCCATTTTTGCCGTTTTTGCTCAAAATTGCGTATTTTGGCCATCTTCTAAGAGCGATTGTGAGCTCAAATCAATAGGTATTAATATGATTCAAAGTGGTATTCTGCACTACTTGACGAGTACTTTCAGACTGTGCAACCAAATTTTACTCACACTGGCTCCAAAAAAAGCCCGTTTCAGATTCTGAGCAAAAACATGCTATACCCCCAGAATTTCTATTTTTAGAATTTTCTACACTTACCCAAATATCTTCTATTCACTGGTATTTTCAGTCCACAAGTTGTTTGGAGTGATTCGGCACCCAGGATACCAAGAACCACCACGCGCAATTACTTTTTTTGTCAGCGAGTACACTACGTCTTCTTTTTTCTGAGGCGAGTACTTCTCCGTGCATGAGGCGGCGTCGGCTCGTATTTCTTGGAGCTCGTTTCCTTCCTCCTCTTCGGCGCTGGCCCATTCCCAAAAACATCCTCATCAACAAAAGGCCTCTTCACTCCCCGCTGCTTCACTGGTGGAAGTAGCGGTAGATCAGCAGGCAATTTGATGGTGCGTCCGTTGTGCCCAATGTTGACAGCCGGGAGGGAGGGAATGATCTCCGGGTTCCACCCGCCGTCATGATGATAGAAAACCAAATCGGTCGAATTTTCAAAGACTGTATGAGCAGCTTTGAATCTCGCTTCCCACTGCACGACCTCACTCGTCGACATCTGGTTTTCAATCTCCCTTGCACGGACAACTGGGTCAATGGCAAGCCACATTTCGTGCAGTCCCTCGATAGCGCGCGGTTGTGATAACCGGAGTCGGCCGGTTTGAATCTGCAGGGAAGTTTCGCCGTTCAAATTCCAGGGCTCATCCAGGGAGTTTTGGATCGCGAGAAGCTGTAATAACACCGATCCGGGCCCCCAAATCTTATGGAATCAATTGCGGTTCCCTTCGCCGGGTGAGATATTCCAATATGGAGTTGAACATCCAAAAGAGTCGACTGATATTGCTGGCAACCAGACAGAATATGAGGACAATGTAGAGTAGCATAGTGGTCCAGTGGTAAGGGGCCGGGACCAAACAAGGACGACTGGAGTATCGTATTGGTTAATTTGGTTTATGCGCTTATTATATATTTTAATAATTTCTAACATAGTTTGTCAGTTTTGGCTTTACGCTAAGGTTTGAATGAAGGCAGTGCGCTCATATTTGCGTTTTGCTACTTCCATGAGAATTTATACCGCAAACTTTTTTGACGCCCTTTGACGCTCACATTGACGCCCCTGTCACAGTCTGGTCACATTGACGCCCTGTCACATCAATACGATTGACGCCCCCACGACATGTTGACGCCCCACTCTGTGTCGGATGCCGCCCTGTGACGCCCCTTCACTGCCGCCCGTGACGCCTCAGTGACGCCTAACTGACGCCCAACTGACGCCACTGGCGCCTCAAAACTCGAGGTGACGCCCCCAATTTAACGCCATCTATGAGATTATTGACCCTTAAATTACCTTGAGTTCTCTTTGTCTGGGCTTCACGTCGTTGCAATGTTATGTCTTACATCGATGCAAGACAAAGCAACTTGACCGAACTCAGAAATGGTTCAGATGGCGGAGGTTGAAATTCCGACTGGCGCCAACTGACGCCAAGGGCGTCAGTGGCGCCACATGGCGTCACTTTCACATACCCCCATCGAGGAGGGAGGCTCTCAATCTTCCCTGCAGTTTATCGCCTCGCACCCAAAGGCGGGCACTCGAGGATGCAGCCGATGCAGCCGAGAGTCAAGCTTTCGAAAGGGCATCGCAGCAGTCTGTGCACCGCCGTAAGCGGAGACGGCTTGACGAGCCGCTGCTCAGGGTGAGTTCTGCTCCTTGTTTTTTTCAAAGATTTTCTGCTTAACTGTGGATTTAGACCTCAGTCTCTGCCAATGCGCACGCTGGCCACACGGATGGCGTTCTCGGTACCCAGGGTGGCTCACCTGGACAGCAAATGGAAATGTGGGATCCGTGCGTCGTGGACCGAGCATCACAGGAAAGAATCTATATGAAGTTTGATTAATCAAATGCTGTCTCAACATCACTCTGGAGGGCTAGGGCGGTGACGATGGGTGTGTCCAGTAGTGGATTATGATCTGAAAATTTCTGTTCAACCAGTCCTGTTAATCAGCAATGTTTTGTTCAACCAGTTCTGTTAATCCGCTGTTCAATCTAAAAAAGCATTGTTTAAATAGGGAGAAAATGTAAAATTGCCCATTGCCTGACTCGAACACACAACCTTCGGAAACCACGAAAGATAACATGACACTGGCAATAACCACAGTTTCCTCAACACATAAATACCTGGTGCTCAGTTACATCCAACACATAGGAAATATATCCACTTTAATTTGATTGTTATCTACTGCACCTACTGTGATGACAATCTGCCTAAAATACATTATGTGCAGATCACAAATACATTGAGGCATCCCTGGTACCTTGGTACTGATACAGTTCCAGAGCCAGTAAGCCAAAACTTGAAGCTTAAAGGCTCGCTCGCAAGTCTTGTCTGGCCTAGTGCTTCCCCTAGCCTCCCTATTAAAAAACATTGTTTAAACAGGAAGAAAGTGTAAAATTGCCCATTGCCCGACTCGAACACAAAAATGTATTTGTGATCTGCACATAATATATTTTAGGCAGATTGTCATCACAGTAGGTGCAGTAGATAACAATCAAATTAAAGTGGATATATTTCCTATGTGTTGGATGTAACTGAGCACCAGGTATTTATGTGTTGAGGAAACTGTGGTTATTGCCAGTGTCATGTTATCTTTCGTGGTTTCCGAAGGTTGTGTGTTCGAGTCAGGCAATGGGCAATTTTACATTTTCTCCCTATTTAAACAATGCTTTTTTTGATTGAACAGCGGATTAACAGAACTGGTTGAACAAAACATTGCTGATTAACAGGACTGATTGAACAGAACTTTCCAGATCATAATCCACTACTGGACACACCCATCGTCACCGCCCTAGCCCTCCAGAGTGATTAACCGAGGAATGATTAAGCATGATTTTATGTTGAGACAGCATTTGATTAATCAAACTTTATATGGTTACTGCACAGGAGCTCGTACATCGTCGCAAACGCAAGAGACTAGATGAGTCGCACGCCAGTTGATTTCATTTTATCCTGCCGTGTGTTTAGTCTGCATATAGACAGACTATTCGGACAGTGCGTGTTTTAATGCTGCTTAAATTACGAGTCTGACATCGACGCAGATGTGGTTCCTCTAACGCAGTTCCGCGTAAGGCTCCAACCATTTAGTTTTCGTTTGCGGACCCGGGCAAAACAAACGGAAACGGTATATAAACAGTTTAAAACCGTTTTAAACAGCTTATAAATGGTATTTTTCAGGCCAGTTCATTCGCACCTGTGTGAAGGGGTCAAATCAGGTAATTTGGCCATTCTGAGCATGCATACAAGAAATTGATTGTTATCTGTTGACCTCGAAGTGTACCAAGCTGTTTGTGAAGGCGGGATGAGGACTGATTGCAGCGGCTGCAGGTGCGTCATTTGCTGAGAAGGCCGCCCCCCATCAAAACACATACTAATTTGGAAGGTCCTGCCTGTCGGTGAGCGGTTCTGTGCTCCGGGACTATGCGCCGGTTTGGAACACACTTATCAACTGGCCTGGCCAAATTTCTGGATCAGAACACAACCTCCAAGCTGTGGTAAGTGATCAATTCTCCACAACTGTTTAAACGGTTTGTAAACAATTTGCTACCCTGGGCAAACTAAAGGGAAATAAAAATGGTTAAAACCGTTTGAAAACGTTTATAAACAGAAACGGTTGGAGTCTTAGTTCTGCGAGTGGACACAAGAAATCAAGCTTTGTGAAGGAACTTAGTACAAGTAGATCTTGGGCACGCGCAGTGCCCCAAACGCGCGCGGTTTGATTCATCGAGCGCCGCATAGCTTTAGTCTGGCGGAAGAATCTTCCGAAGAGCTGCCAGTGACAATGCTTGTGACCACGACGTGATGAGTGACATGGGCTTTCCTTTTCCGCCCATTATCCAGACAGCCATGCTCATAATGTCTGGGTCAACATCTCAACACAATCTTCGTGCCCTCTGAATTCAGGTTCCACCACTCGCCACATCCTGACGACCACACGGCCACACCCCGATTATCTCTAGAAGTCCGGTGTTCTTGTGCTGCCATGTTTTATTCACATTTTGGGGAACTTCCAAGTTCCAAGCGCGGCGGGAGTGGTGCATCAGTAAAACTACAGGTTTGTCTTTGGCGTCTTTCCCAAGACGTCAAAGATGCCAAAGACGGATTTTTCCAAAGATGCGACGTCTTTCGCTAAGCAGGTCCCATTGTCTTGGGTAAGACATGTGTCTTGGACAAGACCTCAAAGATGCGACATATCTTTGAGAAAGATACCATTAATTTCTAGAAAGATGTATGTAAGACGACATGAAAGACTCAAAAGGCGACTTATATACGCTTAATCAGGCAATACATTATCCAAAAGCGGTCATTCATTGAGCAAATCTACACGACAGTAAGCTAATCAGAGAGTATCATCACCTCATCATCCGAAATAAGCACGTCGTCGCCAACCTCGGAGCCGCTGCGGCTAGTGGTCCGACCCCGCTTGCGACTCGGTTGCTCCATAAATTCCTTCGCGCCCTCCGTCACCTCCATCCAACGGGACTTGTCCCACTTCCGGACAGCCGACTGGAACTTGGTCACACGGCGGGTGAGTTTCTTCTTCTTCCCTTGGGCAGTTTGGACAGTTTCGATGATGTCGCCGCAGTTTTCGACGGAAAAGCAGTCAGAGGTCTTGTTTGGGTTAATGTACTCGCACGTGCGCCAGTATTTGAGCTCGTGCCGCACCTGCAATACAACATTAACGATGGCACCCGGACATACAGAAACTACACGGGACTCACGGCTTGTTCTGCAAGGAGAAGGGCGGACTCGGGAGGCGATTCGAGCCGCCCGTATCCACCAGGTACGCCCTCGAGATAAACCAAGTGGTACGCGAACACATGCAAGATGAGGTACGACTGGAGAAGGCCCTACAGTGATGCATCAGAAAGTACTCAATGGCGAAACAACTTCCGCACTTTTTTATTAACTCCATTACCCCACGTTTTCCAATGGAATGCCATAGTATCGGTGCCGGCATTGGGCTCGTAGGCGAAATCGATGAAGGCCCGGACACCTTCGCGAGTGTTGAGCCTGAACTTGCGAATCTTCGCAGGGGGAGCTGTTTCGGCGGTGGCGGCATCGCCGGCCGAGGAATTTGCGTCTGCGTTGACTGTAAGGCTATGAATCACAATGTAGGATTGGCGCGCGTACCGGGATTCTCGTTGGAGCCATCCTTGTTGGTCTCGTCCTCGTCCGTGTCCTCTTCGTCATTGGACTCGTAGGCATCGATAAGACCCTGAACGGCCTTGTGAGGTTGAACCCCGATCGAATTTCACCAGTCGTTCAGGCGGTGACCGATCTGTTTCGGGAGTATTGTCATTTGGAGAATGCGGTGAAGGAAATTGAAGACGCACCAAGCTCATCCATGGACCTGAAGCCTCTACTATGTACTCTCCCTTGCCGTAGACCTTATCGATGATATCCTGGACCTGTTTGACCGTCAATTTGGTCCACGGCTCGAGTTGGCTGCCAGCAAGTTCGCCCGCCAAGGGTACAACTTCATCAGTAAACTGGGACGAAGTGCCTGAGGGAAGATGCTTGAGGGTCCACTTGGCGCTGCCGCCAAGTAGCTGTTTCTGGGTTGGTGCCCATGTCACGTCACTGTCATACCGACCTGCGCGGACTTACGGTATTTGGAATCCCTTTCTTCTTCTTCCCTCTGGGACGCTCAACGTCCTCTACCATATCGTCATCCAGGGCAGGCCCACCTGGTGCAACCATTGAATCGTCGTCGTCAGCACCTAGCGCAGAAAGACCGGGTTTGGGTTTGGTGAGACCACCCTTCTTGCTGATCTTCGGTTTCTTGAGTTTGCCGCCCCTTCGAAAACGAAGTTACTGTGCATTCAAAACAGGGATGAGATGGACAGACCTCTCTTTAATGGCTTTCCTTTTCTTTGTGTCGTTGGCGGGCACTGCTGGGGTTCCAGATCCGTCACGAGTCGTGCGAAAAGTAGCGATACCAGCACGAGTAAAGCCAGACTTCTTTTTCTGCTTTTTCTGGGTCGACTCATCTGCCTCGCTCTCCTCGGGCTCGGGGTCTGAATCTTCGCCGCTCTCGTCGCCAGAGAGGGGCGCATATTGCTCAGATTCATGACCCGAGTCCGGACTGTCTCCTGCCCACAAAATTTATCAGCGCATTCTAAGCAAATGAAAACCATCGTACCTTTGGCATCCTCGGGACCTGGCTCTTCTTCTACATCCCCCGAATCTGCGTGAATATGAATGAGTATGTACTATTCCAATAATTGAAAGACCAACTTACCCTCGCCGTCTGTGAAAGCGGGCAGGCGTGCTGGAGGGTGATTCGCAGTTTTAGCATTGGAAACATCTTCATTATGCATCTTATCCTCTAGTGCGGCAAGGCGACGCTTGTCCTTCTCGTGGTCAAGCTTCTCCTGCGCGTTCTTGGTCGTCTCATCCGCGCACGCCTTGTCCATCTGCGCGGCAGTGCGGCGAGTTTTTTTTCTCAACCCCAGCTTTGACAGCTAGACGAATGTTCTTGTTCTTCTCCCGCATCTTCAGGCCAGGACGAGGCATCTCCATGGTGGAGGAATGAAAAGAGAGCAAGTTGATAAGCGAGCACGTGGATGAAAATTATGGTTCGTTGCTCCGCAATATTCTACTCCAGGCAACAATCTTCCCTTGAAACACCGGTGCGAAGATCCCCAATTCTCGGCCAGCAACATCCGCCCATTACATGTGCCACTGACCGAGCTTTCAGGTCGATGTGCCTCTGACTCGAGACAAAACTTCCTCTCCAATATCTTCCTCGCATTTTCTTGATCCCCTCTATCATGCTCAAGCGCAAGGCTTTCAAACCGCGTAACTTACCCTGCCTTGCCCCTGGATGTCAGCGCTTTTTTATAAATGCCTCGGGACGAACTCAGCATATGAATCTATACCATGTCCCTTCGACACTGGCACGCTGGAAGAAGATGTGACAATGGGTTCTCCACCAGGGAGCGGGCCGGGAAGCTGTACATCATCTGTATCTGGAGGTGGAGACACTGCTGCAGGTGCAGCACTACCTCCTCCACTTCTTGCCAGACCCCAACCCCATCGCGTCGTTGAGCATCATCTGACATTGAATGGTATGGAGCAAGGCAATAAACCGTGCACTTGTGCTGATGATTTCTACTCACTATAGGGCAACCGTGCGACCCGGAAGGCAACTTCTTGGAGCCAAATTCACCTCCACCTTCGCGAGACTGACCCCCATCCGACGATTGCTCCCCGTACGCAGGCTGTGAGGACTTTGACTTGGCCGATCTTTTGTATCAGCGTGTTCAAATGTCTGCCGGCGCCATTGACGAACTCATGCAAAATTGGGCCACGCGGCCAGGTGCTTCCAACCCACCCTTCACCAACCATACGGACCTTTACAACACCATCAACGCCACGGAGATTGGACATGTCCTGTGGGAGTCATTTACCGTCCGATATAACCAACCTCTCGCACCCGGTGAGGTTACCCCATGGAAGACGCAGGATTACATTGTCCATTTTTGTGACCTTGCCTCGTCCTCCAGCAGCTCACATCACCAAGAGAAGCAGCCATGTTGCAATGTGCCCAGCTGTTACTGGCAGTTGCATTGCAATGTTCACAGTAATTTACTGGCCACAAAAGTGTGGACAATAATGCAATGTAGCTGAAATGGCAAATTAAATTAAATAAAGATGGCAGCATCAGGATTCAAACTCAAAAACTCTTAGATGATGGCATTTTTGCAGAAAGCAATACCACAACCATTAAGCTAAGAGGGCTATATAAACTTGATCTGAAATAAGAATAGGAGATGTAACACCATTTTCTGGATTAGCATTATATTTACCTATCTGGCCCCACATAGGGGCCCAAAGGTTAGTCAGGTTTGGGTTAGAGGTTGGAGTTAAGGTTGGTTAGTGTTTGGGTCCTAGGGGATATCATTTCTGTCTTTGGTTGGGTTGGTTAGGTGGTTAGGGTTGTTAGGGTTGTTACGGTTAGGTTAGGGTTAGTAAATACAATACAACACATAATAAGCAGTGCAAACAAACTTCGAAGACGTAGGACAGCTTGCTTGTCCTAGGTGTGGGTATAAGCAGTCCCAGGTAGGGTAAGGCTTGCCCTTACCCTAGCTGGGAAACATATTTTATATAACAGCATTATGGTGCAGTGGTTAAGATCCTGCTATCTTGATTTATTAGGTAATCAGGTAGTCTTGGGTTCAAATCCTGCATTTTGCGTTAAAATGCATTTAAATTTGCGCCAGTTTAGCCTCATTGCATTATGGTCCACACTTTTGTGGCCAGTAAATTACTGGCAACATTGCAATGTGGCTGTCTGTAACAGCTGGGCATATTGCAATAAACATACAGTCTCTACATCCAGCTCGCAAATCCGGACTTCAAGTCTGAGATGGACTTTGCACCTAAGCGAGTGTTCGTCGGCAAACAGCGTGAATACAATGACTTCATGTCGGGAAATTGGGCTTGGAAGCAGGCGGTTCGTGCCTCTCATATCCGTTCTTGCCTTGAATTTGACTAACTTTTGTATACCTTGTAGGATATAATCGTCGAGGATCCTACTACGCACGGATCGATGTTTGTCCCCATCATCCTGGGTAGCGACAAAACAACTGTTTCGGTCACGACAGGAGTACTATCCACTGTACATGTCTAATGGACTTGTCTACAATGGCACTTGATGTGCTCACCACAATGCAGTGACCCTCATTGGCTTCCTCACGATTCCCAAAAGTGCGTGACATCCATCTCTACACAACTGGCTCTAATTTATTTTCACAGCAGATCGCGAGAACCAAGACTCAACTGAGTTCCGCACGTTCCGCCGCAACCTCTTTCATGGCTCGCTCCTCCAGTCCCTCAAGCCTGGGATGACTGTGCCTGAGGTCACATTATTCGCCGACGGTCATTACCGCCGCGCCATCCACAGGCTCAGCCCATACATCGCGGACTACCCAGAGCAGGTACTCCTTGCCTGTGTTGTGCAAGGCTGGTGTCTGAGGTTCGCTTGCCATCCTACTGTCTGTCCATATCTAATATTTGACTTTGCAGATGTATGGCACGCTGTGATAAGGACCGCAGTGCCGCTATGAGAATTTGTTTTATCAAATAGCTAGCCCGTTCGGCCTCTAGGGGTTAATTAACGTTGGAGGATAGTGGGGATGTAGGATTGGGACATGTGCATTGTCCGAATGAGGGTGTTGCGCGGGATCGCACGAGGCGTCCGTTCCGTGGTTTCGTGTTGGGGGTACCTGCTGTATAGCTGTAAATGGGTGTGGGGGCGATAGTTACCTGTCCTAGGTCACAAGCTCGAGCGTACGACGCGTTGTTTCCTGTAAAATCCGATGCCTATGCTGCAATCCTTCCCACGTATTTCCCCGATGTTCCCAACAAAGGTGGAAGGCTTAATACAACATTTTACGGTTATAAAGCAAGTGACAGCGACGCCGGCTGGTGCTGGTCAGTCGAACATATGGGACGTCCGGTCGTGACGCTGGGTGGCAGACAGCGATTTAAACCAATATGGCTTTGCCCAGGCCGACTTCTACAAAGCGTGAAGCTCGCGAAGTTGGTGATCCTATTACGGGGAAGCCCGATGATATGACTTGGGGTCCGATGAGTTGGGACCTTGCAAATGGAGGTGTGAGAGTGAAATGCCCTGCTAGAGGCAAGTGAGGATGTGGTCAACTCGGTGTGAGTGAGGCTTAGTTGCACAGGTGGGGGTACAGGTGGTGGGGGAGATCTAAGCTCCGAAAATTGACTGACTACAACACCCTTTTCCGCTATCCTTTTATACCTTTTCGCCTCTCGACCATCCCCTTGATGCCCACTTGTTCGGTTCCATCCCTTTCACATTTGAGGGTGCTTGCGCAGGAACGTATGTGGTGTGCGTTCAGTATTTGGGGCCACGGGCAAGGCTTATGTTCGGATTTTGGGGTTCGTTTCCGTGAACGGACGGAGTGTACGACGCAAATCGGTACGGATTCAGGACCCGTTCCATGGCAGAGCGGATTCCTGGGCCATAAAAGGTCAGCTATTGGTCGGAAGACATGTCAGGACGCATCTGAATGGTTTTCGAGTGGTTTAAGTGAGTGGAAAGTGGATCGGGCGAGGCTTGCGTTCGAGCGTTGATGACTTCTCGGGTGTGGGAAGTGGATACCAAGGCCAGGATGCCTGCCATTGGTTGGACCGTACCATTCTCGTGGGACGTAGCACGCGGCGCCGTGCTCGTACGCGGGGTATGAACTCGTGGAAAGGGAATTCGGACGGTGAGGGCGTTCAGCGGTGCTCACACCATGGTCGGACAGGTGGTACGTGCGATGCCAAGGGTTGGATGGGGAGCGTAAGCTGCGTGTGTTTGATGAGAAACCGGATTTGGTAACTTCGATTCCCCATTTGGATGGACGGGTGCCTCGTACGTTCTCGTCCTGGACTCGGTTGAAGGGGCCGTGAGGCAGTGTGCAGGGCGTAGCACAAGCACCAGCCTCACAACGCAGAGACGACCTTGATGGCAAAAGCGGCCGCAGAACTCAAGACTATACAGAAATGTTATATGACGTGCTTGACCACGGCACAATGTGGGACCAATACGGTGTCATTCTGGATGTTCTTGTGCGTCTCTTTCTCTGTACGGATCTTTCAGTTACTTAATTGCATTGTAGCCATTCACCTGGGATTTTCCGCAGGCGGATATCTACACACCCAAATAGGACCCACATCGCATCCAGGTGGCCATTCCATCAGGGTACAGATGGACCATCCACATAGGCTCAAGCCCAGCCTCAGGTAGATTCCAGGTAATAGGACAGCTGACAGGGCCAGCTGTAATACAGGGAGGTGCCAGCTGGAATCTGGATGGCAAGTCCGGGTAGTGAACACCCCGGAAATTACCTACGAACCATGTATTGGCGCAACTGGAATGCAGGTCTGAGAGCCACTTGGGATGACTAGGGGGTGGAAATCATTTACTCAAATTCATTAAACCTTGTAATTCACATTACCGAGGACTCAGGATTTATACCATTCGGATGATTGCCTTGGGAGAAATTATTTCCCTGCAGAGATGTACACGGGATTGTGGAGAAACCACAACAGCTCCGTAAATTCTTCTGGGTTTTGCGAAGAGCATCGAGAGACGGAACGTCTTTAGCACCGCACTCGCGTAAAATCCAGATAAAAGTCCGCATCAAAGACTCAGAGATAGGGAGTCGATGCAGATTGTCGCAAATATCCAATAAAAGCATCTAAAATTTGTCGAGTTAATATTCTATTGAAGGTCCGGTTGCCAGATTTACTCACAGTTTTCGATGGATAAGGGTGCCATGCTGCAGGATCAGTTTGAGTCTGTGTTGCGTCGAAAGGATCCGAGTCAAGCGCTAAGTTCGAGCAGATCAATTTTGATGCGATGACACTGACTGCTCGCTGGCACACACCTTGAAGTAGCTCTGCTAAAAGTGTGTTGTCTTCTGCTGCAGGATTTCGAGAGACCTCCAACTCTCCGTTGTCCCAGTTCTACTGCATCCCAAATTCCCATCATGTCCATTTCTTGTTCGAATTTGCGACGGACATTGTCTTCTGATATTTTATCACCAGCACTGAAACCTGCCTCGTACTTGCTATAGTCTCCCCACATGCCTTCTTCTGCTTCTGAAGGCCCCGTTTTTGCAATTGGGTGGAATATCGGCAAGCGAAGATTGGCAAATGTGAGATCTGCCGGTGCTGCGGGTTGCACAGTTGACAGACTTGAAGCCCCGGCAAGACGCTGCTCAATATTGCTTTGGCCTGCCTGACGAGCTGTCGCAGGCTCAAGGGCTTGTCTGTGTTTTGAAGATCTGACATGCTCCTCCACATGCCCTTTCGCGTATGCTGCCCATTTCGCATTGGGACACACTTTGCATCGGACTTTCTTGTTGGCTCCTTGCTCATAGCCTGGCAAGTTATCATTGAGTTATTGCGATGCTGAATCTTTGGAATTCCTCTTACATTCTGGCACTTCACGCCGTGGTGGCATTGTTAAAGCAAAGTTGCGGCAAATTTACTTTTTTGGCAAGTGATCATTCATTGTCCGTGAATCCACTCAAATACTGCGAGCGCACGAACAAACACTGCGTTCAGACCCCCTGTAGGCACACCCTTGCCTACGTTCGTCTACGTTCGTCTACATGGGTCAAAGTGCGTCGATCGCCGTAGGCAAAGGGACATCGGCACAGCCTTGCCTACGTTCGCCTATGTTCGTCTACGTCAGCCTACGTCACGTAGACATACTTCGCCTAAGTGTGTCCACAGCCGTAGACACACCTTGGTCCCCCCACTCATCATGACTGCAAATTTCATATACCACATGGGTCTACATCCCACTATGTTCGTCTACATTGGTCTACTGCTGTAGACCAACGTAGGCATACATAGACCAATGTAGACTCACATACACCAACAGTGTCTACATGCTGTAGGCATATGTAGGCAAATGGCTTTGTCTACGTGTTGTCTACGCCGGTAGACACAGTGTGTGCCTACGGGGGGTCTGAACGCAGTGAAAGCATTCACCACCTTCTCTCCTCCCAGGTACGAGGCACTCTCCCAAATGCTCACTATCAATGACCGGCTCGACAAATTGGCGGCGGCGCGAGTTGACTTCACGGATCGCGATATAATGGCTGGCACATCCGCACGCCCCCTTCCAGTCCAGCAGCCTCCTGCGCCCGTGGATGAAGGTGATGACAGCGGTCCGACAGACGAGCGGAAGATTCTTGGGGAGGTTATGTTGGCCAAAACTCCGAGTATGCATCCTTCTCGAATGTGTATACTGATTAATGAATTTACATTCTGCAGTCCGCCGGTACCCTCGAGGTCCCGCTGCTCTTGCGCAGTTCCTCGGCATTCCACAGCTTGTCCCCCTGTTACACCGTTTCATCTATTTACAAGATAATCCGGACCATGATCCCGACATCCCGCTAGTCAATATTCATCTTGATGACTGCCCTGATCCTCCCTCTCGCGTCATGGTCTTTCCCTCCGCCATCGCCAAATCCTACGCCCCTAGCGACCAGTCCGGGATACACGGGATGCTGCACGAGCGCATTCGGGCTGTGCGCACGTGGTGCGGGGGCGCCGCTCGCTACGACTGTGTGTTTGTGGAGGGAGACCCGGACTTGCCTGGCTTTCGTGGCCTCCTGGCAGCGCGTGTCCTGCTTTTCATGTCATTCAAGTACCGCGGCAGCGTGATCCCGTGTGCGCTTGTGGCATGGTTTTCAGCGATCGGTGACGAACCGTGCCCTGACGTGGGGATTTGGATGGTAGAGCCTGATCTGGACCACCGCGGACAGCGAGTTATGGATATTATTCATATTGATACTATCCTGCGCGCTGCACATTTGGTCGGCATTCACGGTGATTCAAAATTCTTTTACCGCCATTTAAAATTTTCCGATACGCTGGATCGTTTTAAAGCCTTTGATATAAACAAATATGCAGACTACCATGCTAATGAGATAGCTTTTTAAATATCTTGTATTGTAACTTGGGCAATCGAAGCAAAAAAAAAGGATCGAGTTCAAAGCGTCATCGATGACGCAAAAGCTATAAAGTTGAACAAGTTAAGAGCATTCACGTCATAATGTGGCACGTTGATCTTTGCACTAATTTCGTCTTTCGTCGTTGACCCAAGTCTTGGACGTCTTTGAGTGTGCTATATTGAAAGATGGTTGCGAAAGACCAAGACATTCTTACGGCAAGACGAAGATGCGGAAAGACGAATTGCCAAAGACGAAAGATGTGCTGGAAAGACCAAGACTCTCAAAGACTGTCTTCAAAGATGTAAGACGCGAAAGACAAACCTGTAGTTTTACTGATGTGGGAAACCCAGTATCCACGTTTATGAGCCGGAGCACTCCATATCGCCCACCGAGCCCTGAATCGGCTGCGAGATTCATGCCAGGCCCAGGACATCGCTCTCCATAAGTACCTCCAATGTGGTCCTGCAGATTTCTTGCTCGTTGCATAGGGGTGCGTCGCCGAATGTTCTTGAAGTCTTTCCACACGAGATTCTCATGCAAAGTTCTAGTATCAGTCAGTCACATCGGATGTCCGCAGCCGACGCCGACACCCTCAACCTCCGAGTCTTCCGTGGCAGGTCTTCCCGACGTCAACTATGGCCAGTACTCTCGTGTTCCTGCGCTAGACAATACGAAGCTCGCATTTTCCTCGCGCGCACTCTCGGAGCATCCAGTCAAAGTGTACAATGGCAACGCTGTCATGTAGCTTCTCCCCCTGCTCGATCGTGGCCCATCGGCTCCCCATAGAATCACTGCACTCACACGTCATCGTTGTCTGGCGACTAGCCGCAGACTCGCCGTCGAGTTCTCAGCTTATATTGGACTGTAGACTATGTAGCCTGATTTTGATTTTTACAATAAAATTGTACCAAGACTTTACTCTACGATGGTGGGCTCTGCCGCGACAGCGGGCCTACTACGATTTATCTATCTCGCAGGGTTCCACCCGGTTCCGGTCGATTCCGAACAGGCTAGACCAATCAATACGCGTTACAGGAACACCGTGACCTGTCCTCAGTCTCATTTTATTCCCTTCATTCAGGCGCCACGAACGCTCTATTCCTCCAGTGGATCGACTTTGAAATGGTGAGCGCAGCTCCAAGTCCACTTCATCGCTGACTTGACTTGAGACTTGCGACCTTAAGTTGACTCTGGTGGCGCTGGACTTGGCGGTGGCCGAGTTGTATACATTCTCATGTCGTATATAGGAATACTTGGGCTTGGGGGCCATTGCTGGTGCATGGCAAAACTCGTCTGGCCTCCAGCCTTTTTATTTTTAATTGAACATGGATAACTTGAATTCCAACTATTGAGTTGTCCCCAAAAACAATATCCTCAATCCCTCGGAGTGCTGCGCCTGCTTGAAAATTTCACGCCTTCGTTCAATTCCTCCCTTAGTCCTTGGAGTGCTGCACCTGCTATAATAATTCATGCTTCCGTTCAGTCCAAAAGAATTATCTGCAATCCCTCGGAGTGCTGCTTGAAAATTTCACACCTTCGTTCAATCCCTCAATCCTCTGAGTGCAGCACCTGCTTGAATATTTCATGCTTCCATTGAGTCCAAAAGAAATATCTGCAATCCCTTGGAGTGCTGCTCCTGCTTGAACATCTCATGCTTTCGTTCGCATTTGTGTATGTCTCCTCTCCAATCAAGAATAAAAAACATCAATCTTTCAGTGTGATGTCTGACTAAATCTCTCAAGACATTCATTCAGGATCCTGGATTCAGAACGAAATTCAGCTCCAATCCCTCAGAGTACTGCGCCTCCTTAGTGCCTGCTTAAACATTTCGAGAAAACACATGGGCTTTTTAACTGGATTTAAAACCATTCAATAAATTATGAGAGTGAATAAAGTAACTTAGGTCGCTTACTTTTAACTTTACTTACTCCTTCGGCATTGCTGATCCGAAGTTACTTATTAAGTTAACTTTACTTAGCTTTTCCCACGCATGGCGAAACTTACTTATTGACAGCTTACTTATATGGTTCGAAATTTGGTGTACCAGCATCTTAGCAAAGCTTTCCCCAGTGCCCCAGGCATCTGGGACACACTCAGAGTCTTTACAATGTATCTAAATTCCCGCCTATGTCTGCCCGAGTGCTTTGGCCGTTTAAAACTGGAATTTTTTACAGGCATTATATCTTTTGTGGATCGGTGTCTCAGCAGCCAGAGAAGAGGATGTTGCTTCATTCTGGCAGTATGGCTTCTCAGGCACAAGATTCAGTAAGTTTGACTCACACCCAAGTTCCAATCTACCGTGATTCGCCCTCCTCCCGTTGCATCGGTGGCGCGTGTCCAACACGGGTACCTCAAAGCTGTTTCCCAATCCCAGAGTTCAGCGTTAACTGGTACGTGGCCAATACATTCAAGTAATGTTAAATCTAAGCTTTAACCCACTCGGAAACACAATGAAAATCATCAGAAACCATGCTAGGAAACTCTACACCTTTCATCGAGTAGCAAAATCTTCCTCTTGCGCGGTTTATGAGTCCTCGCACTACGTCTCAACTGTGGCCTATCAGCCTGAATGGCTTGGGGAGTTATCTCCACCCCAATTTCTGCCTTTTCGCGCTTGCGCCTCTTATTTCCAGGCTTATTGGCATGCTGTTTTGGTTCTTCGAGTGGAAGTTCAACCTCCATATCCATCGGAAGATCAGACAACGGGCTCGATGGATGGGATTTGGGGACTCCCGAAAGAGAAGGGAGTAGGGGATGGGAAATTGCAGTGATATTTGAATGGATCCAGGTATAATCTTGTCCGTGAGCATCAAATGCGTTGGCGAGCACAAAGCTCGGGGGGATACGGGCATCTGCGGCCTTGGAAATGCGTGTGCCGATATGGCACCATCTGCGGGGAATGTTTTCCGCCCCTATGCTACTTTCAGCGGCCTGCAGAACGATTTCAGGGACCGTCATATTTCTGATGACCTTTCCTCTTTTGGCTCTCGCGAAAGGATCATCGGGGTGGAGGGCCTGCAACTCGGCTTGATCGAAACTGCGAGTGAGATAGTAGATCTGTTCATCATCCGTAGGTGTGCGCCGCAGGTACATCCGCAGGATAGCAAGCTGAAACAGGAGTGGAGCGATTATGATGGCCCGACGCCGTAGGTCGATCGGAAGCCCTTCCAGAGCCTCCTGCACAGGCAATATGCCCGCAGACAATGCCTGAAGGACATACTCGGTATGCGGGTCAATCAAAGAGGCATCTCCCAGTAGAATCGCAGCGCTGAAGAATTTCCGCGCAAAGTCGTTGGCATGTTTTTCTGCTTTCAGTTCTTGCGCACTCGCCATCCACAGGTCATAATCTGGGACGATGGGATGGGAGAGAGACCCAGTGATGATATCCAGGATAGGCTGATGTGCGACCAGAAGAGTTGCGGAGATCACAGGGTTGGTGTAATTATGCAGCTCTCCAGCATCTTCGGTAAGTCGAAGGGGCCATTTGATGCACCCGACATTATCCTGAAATAAGTTAGAAAATAACCCCTCACGGACAACAACAACTTACCGACTCATAAGTCAAATCAGCATCGGCCACGGTATGTTTGGCGCAATCTGCTTTGGTAGTGACAAACTCACTCTCCAGTGGGCGCTCTGTTCTCACTGCATTCAGACCCCCCATAGGCACAGATATGCCCACCTTCACCGATCTCCGCCTACGGACTGCCCACCCGAGTCGATGTTGGTCTACCCTAATAGGCGTCGGCCGATGTTGGTCTAGTATCCCTACCGAGGCAAAGCCTGCCCACCTTGGTAGATCTTCGCCCACAGTGGTGTGTCTATCTTGGCCAACCTTGGTCAACCTTGGCCGACCTGGGTCTAGGTTGATGTTGGTTGGAATGGCTGGACGGTACAAACCATGTCAGATTTTGAATTTGGCTAACTAGGCTTAGCTAGGCTCATCGGCCCACGTGAGTCTATGTGTGCCTAATCCAGTGGGAATACCTAGACCAACCTCGGCAGGGATGGGCAGATGGATGGGCAAGGGTCGGCACACTGGTCTGCCTACACATCTGCCTATCAGGATCTGGCAGACCTGTGCCTACAGGGGGGTCTGAACGCAGTGTCTGTCGTAAATATTGTCCTTGTACCATTCCATTCGGACGGCGTCCGTGCTCGTCAAACCAATAACCTACCGAGAGCTCAAGATTCACACAAGTGGAATTCTGCCCAAGCCTCGCTGCAATTTGAAGTTACAGCGATAATTTATCCATTCAGCTCAAATTGTTTACTGAAAACACTAATTAAATTGATAATCTTGACTCCATATCACATTTACTTACAGTTACTTGAAGTCACTTGAAGTTACTTACAGTTACTTAAGTTAACTTGGCCGCCCAAGTTAGATCAACGAAAGTTACTTATGCCATCAGATGGCATCAACTACCGCCAAAGTTAACGTTTACGATCAATTGGCGCAAGTGCGTCGCGAGCGAAGAGAGGTGTATGGACACCATTGCGGGAACCTCATCACCCCTCCATGACTTCGGCGACAGGCCAGGGTCATTAATTATGCGAGAAATAGGGCGGATAATAGTTTTCGACCACCCACGAGATTTTGAGACCAATTGAGTCAAGACTGACCTCTGCGCCTGAGTCGGAGTTCAAAGAAACGACTAAATATCCAAGAGATCAACTCAATAATGTATTTGGGATGTAATTCAAGGGTTTGCGGTGGGTAGTTAGACTCAAGTTCGGGAAATGAGGGGTCAGAGGTAGTTTCTGCACGGGTAAGGCCGAAGGACAGTGTGTCAGTGCTGTGGGAATGCCCCGCTATTCAGTAACATACACATTTTAACCATATTTACTTGGATAAGACTTGTCCTCTGCCCTCACAAGCCCTCTAAGTTAGTATACGTTACTGGGACGAAAGTAACTTATGCCATCTGATGGCATCATTAACTTGTACTTTTACGTGCGAAATTAACTTACTCAGCCATAAGTAAAGTAAAGTAAGTTTTGGCAGGCTAAGTTAGTTTCGCCAAGTAACTTAGTTAATCATCCAAAATTATCACTCAGAATGCGATTAGCATCGTGAAACTCACTCATGCTCGTGTCGGATTTGTCTATGCCGAATTACGAGACTTCTGATCATCCCCAATATGGCCGTATCTCACTCTACAACTTGAAAAATCTCCGAACCTAACTCGAAATGATAGTCCGAAATCCACCAATCGCAAAGAGGATTCTGATTCCAGCCAATCAACTACCAAGCTATGGGCATTCTTGTACCATTTACAGGTGAAAAGGATCGCTGCAGAGTAATTCACACATTGCCTACTGATCAAGCCTCAATTATATTCCACAGAGCAAGGCTCTACTGCTGGCTATCTGGGCCGTTAAATAGGTTATTTTTTTCGATGCTGGAGGTGCGTCAAGTGACCACATCCTCCATCAGACCCCATCATTTATCTTGACTCATTGAATCTGCTGTTCGACTTGGTATGTTCAGAAATAATACATTGTTTGATTTTGGGCCTTATCAAATCTCGGAATGGCCCACCTGCGGGGCCAACTTTGTCTTCTCGTCGGCTTCGACCACGGTGAGTTGTCCATTTTTATTTTCCGTCTGCTTGTCACGATTTCATTTCAGCGTCCGATTTCTTTTTTGGAAGACGACTGCCCTCTATCCCAGTTACCGTTGATTCCGGGGCCGTTTCAACAGTATATTAATTTCGATGAGTATTTTTAACACCTCCATAGACAGAAGCGGAGGAGTAGAGGAGTAGAGACGAGTATATAAGAGGTCGAAAGAGATTGTTTAGTTGAAGGTCACACATGTGTCACATTGCCGTCACGGCTCACCACGACCACCAAAATTTGTGCAATAACTTTCGGGGGAGATTTGAAGAGCATCCATAAAAAATCAGAATATTATATTGTCTATCCCAGACTCCACTCAAAGTGCCTTTACGAACGGCAGGTCAAAATTAACCGCATGGTGAACACATTTATCTCAACTTGGATTAAATCTGTCATTTAGCGCCCTGCTCAGGCGATATTGTGGCTTTTGGTGCTCGTAGAAATTCGGCGTGGAGGAAAATGAAAAACAATAGTATTTTGATGCGTAAAACACGTCAGAAAACAGCCGAGAAACGCGAGAGGCGAGCAGTAGGGAACACCTGGGCGCGTTACCGACATCCGTCCACATATGGATGGGACATCGGGCGAGACCGGCCGTTTCCGTCAGCGCTTGTGATGGGACCTAGATATTTCGGACATCTGATGGGAAGGTCAGGGGCGCGGTAAGTGACTGATGTGACAGACTCGTGGCATCCCGCCTCTGCAAGACAAAGGCGCATATTTGTCCCGCCCTGCCCCTGCATAGTATTCACACCCGGGACACAGCAGTCTGGCGGCGGGATGTTAGCGCAACTTGTCGTCAAATATAATTTGCTGAAACCAATTTATTCCGTCTAGGTTCCGTAGCATATCCGGCTTTACTGCAAAGCCGTATTAGAGAGTTTGCGGTAGCCACCGGCAGCCACTGGGTGGCTTTTCTGGCATGCGGTGCCAGGTGGCTTCGTCATTACGGTGGCTCCTGCAATGATGCATTCGACACGTGTTCCAACGTTCTTTATTCTACTGTGCGTCACCTAAAGTGTCTAGGTTGACTCTTCCACCAGGCCGCCCGCCGGAATTATTGATAGTTTCGTCCCATTCCTCAGAAATGACCTTCAGAAGGGTAGTGAATTGGATTCTGGACTCGAGAATGGCTTTCTGCATGGAAGTACGATGGGAACTGGTGGCTAAGCTGCCTCCCGACAAAAATGCGGCAGCCACTGCAACAGCCACCATAATGACGTAGGCACCTGGCACAGCATGCCGGAAAAGCCACCCGGTGGCTACCACAAACTCTCTATTACATACCAGCAACTTTTTGAATGCCCTTTGGCCGGGAAATTCGACAGTTCACCAAAAAGGAAGCTTGAGCAATTGTAAGCAACTAAGGGTAATTGTTAAGACAAGCCCTGGGTCGACCTGGCTTTGGCGGGACAGTGAATAACCCGGCCGGGACAATAATCGAATAACCCAGTCTGAAGTGGTCGCGACAGCCAACGAGAGGGCAGCACTGAACAACCTGGCTCTAGAGGGGAAGTTTGGCTGTAGCTGTCGAGGCAGGATGTCGCGAGACTTGTGAGCGGCGGTGGAGTAACCACCTAGACACCGAACTCGAGGATATCTCGAGGAGTAGATAATATGCGCAAGAGGTGTGCGATCTCTGGATCATGGATAAATTCCCACGGGGACCTACCCCCCAAATAAGGCGATTCTTACTCAGCGGCATCAACTCGGCCGTCAGCTCGCCAAACGGGTGGCACTAACCACCGCCTACACGTGCGTCGAGCACGTCTCGCTTCTAATACACTCCTCAAGCAGCCTCAAGCGCGTCTCATCGCCAATCTGCGACCCTTCAAATGGAGAACTAAGTCTTGCAGAAGGCGAAGATCAGCGCCTTGAAGCAAGCATTCCAGTGGGTTGTTCTGCAGCTGCGAAACGACCGGCAGTGTCGCCTGCTGGCACCCCACATCACCACCGGATCGCACGTACCTCTCGCACAACCGTGGCTCTTGATCCCGATAGTCTTGGCAGAGGTGATGAAGACGATGCAGATACAGATTTTATTGCGTAGTTCAAAATATATATGGTTTCTCAGCTCCAGTTCTAGCCTTTTAATTTTAATTATTTCCATTTTAGAGCGAGCACACAGTCCAATACATTCTAATTCCAAGATTAAGACTTGAAGAGTCGAGTCGGCCGGCAGCAGTGCCGTGTTAATCTAATTTCTAGCCGTGTCCATCAGTGGCGCTCACGTGGACAGATCAAATTCCACGATCCAGAGATCGCTCGCCTCTTGAATATGCGTGCGAGCGTCGTTGGTGGTCGTGGTGAGAAAGCGCTGTGCCGTTGTCAGGTCAAGGTAGACTTGATATTAGACGAGGTAGAATCTAAAGTACATGTAGATTCTACAGGGTTTTATATACTGTATCTTGTGAAACTGATGGTTGACTCTTTATGAAATACCAGACGCTCCTAGGTGTTCGATCTTGGTAACGGGCGATCGGGGTATCCCGATTGTCGTTTGAATAACCCTGGTTGGTTATTCCAAATCCGATCGTCTCAAGCGAATATGAATAACCTTCATTGGTTATTCCGTAGCTGTTGTCTTGTCCTAGATTGCAAATATAAGCATATTTGCCAATCTCGTTGCTTGTGATAACCCGGGATGCCTGGGGTTAAGTTTGAGCGAAAATGTTGCGAGTATGCCGAATCATGACAGTAATGTAAAGTCCTAAAGCGGAAAAAAGTCATGATTTTATACAAATTAGGCAACGATTCCACCACGGTTAGGTCTACATCACCTTCAAAAACCATCCAGTATGGCGGTAAAGCTGTGCAAAAAGACGAGTTTGAAAATAAATTTTTAAGACTCGTAATGTATCATTTCTGCTGAATGTGGTGGGATGATCCAAAGCCCTCAGAGCGAGGTCATTTACTATGTTCAATGACCTCACTGTGAAGCCAATGAACACCTCGTGAGGAGGCCCTAAAATGAGCAAATTACACTGACTGGGATCTGTCGGACCACCTCCTGGTGAGCTGTTCGCTAGATCGCTGTGAGGTGTTCGGCGGTACATCCGGCCGAGGTGTTGTACTTCCCACAATGAACGCTTCTCGATATGCAACTCGATCTGAGTTTCAGCAGCGAAAATGCGCCTCAAGTCGTCTGTGCGTCGAATTCATGATACATTTTGGGACTACGTTCCACGTTTCGCAGGTGAGCCTACAAGTAAAGGCGTGCAATAGGTCAATATGTAGGTCTCGCTCCACCAGCCCACAGAGCCACCATAGAGTTTGAACAACTACAGTTGGGACGACTTTTCTGGACCGTCCCTGCTATTCAGCAACGTGCTACTGCTCGGCGCACTAGCAAAATTGAGGTTGCTGATCTTCACCTGGGTGCTCCAATCCGTTTGTGGACGTGCTTTACCAGCAAGGATGCGCAGGATAATGAGGAGCGGCGCCAGCCCCGCCTGCGAAGAAATCTTCGTCAGCGATCCCAAGCCAAAGAGAAGCGGGTTATTTGTATACCATCTGCGCGTGAACGTTTTGCGCATAAGTCAGATTGGCCGACTTTTCGATATCGAAGACGACGAAGGTCAGAAGCGTTACGGAGTAGAGTATCGCAGACTCGATGAGGATCTCTATGACTGGGTTCAAGTCCTTGTGCGTTAATTGACCGTCACGGTCGACAGCACCGCGGGCGTTCAAGACTGCTTGCAACGAGCGTTGCACAAGTAGGATGCGCAGCGCGATTAGGAGCGTCGTGGTCAAGCTCGTCGCGATAGACAGCGAGAAATAGACGGTGTTGAGGCTGACGAACTTGGCGGCTGTCTGTTCGGCTATCACGGGTGTGGCGGCCTGCAGGGCGGAGACCTGGTAGTGGATGAGGAATCCGGCGAGAACTGCATTCGATTAGAAGCCGGGTTTAATGATTCAAATTCGTTGGCCTACTGAGACCGACCAAAGTTGCCAGAGCTGGGAGGACTATTACCACCCATCGACGATTCCAAACACACCAGCATCGCCAAATCTTTGAGTATGAATGAGATATAATGCTCGCGAACACCAGACACGGCGGATACGCACAAACACAATGTCTGCCAGGAAGATGTTCAATGCGAAAACTGTATCTCCAACGCCCGCGAGCCACGCCGGGTGGTGGGCAAGCGAATAGGCGAGACCAGGACCGGTCGGAGCCTCGTTGTTGTCCACTGCGCCAGCGAACCACTGCCAGATGAGCGCTGCGTGAATCGTCGAGAGGATCCACGGAACAACGACGATGGCTAGTTGCGTGAACCTGCGAGTGCCGGGGTAGTTCTTCCCATAGACTGAAGGCGGTATCATAATTAGCTGACAGTGCGCCCCAGGCTGCGAAACAACAACAGTAACCCACAGATGAGCCATAAAGTGACGAGCATGGCTGAGGTGTACAGTCCTATCCATTGAAGATCAATATTTGGTCTGTATGACACAATTACTCCCAAAACTTACCATGAAACCACACCTCAACGATAACGGAACTGCTGGAAAGCACGAGTGGCATGGGGGGGCAGATGAGCTCAACCGGTGCCGGAAACCAACGCAAGATCTCAAGGCCCACGAGTTGTAGGGCGCCGGGACTAAATACCGATCTGCATTCTTGAGCCGCAGATTCGCCTATGGCTCAAAGACATATCAACTTCCATCGCATCTGCGAGAGTATGGCGGGAGAAGCTACTTGACTGATGATGAGCGGCAGTCCATGCGTCCCCATCCCGTGTCAGATGCTTATCCAGATGTGATACTTACCTTCAAAGAACTTCAGAGCTTCTTGTGGCTGTGGTATCTTTCTTCCTCTTTATAAAATTACGCTGTCCGAAGCCTTTAAACTCCACCGGCAATCCCCTTTTACGTTGACGTCTGCTTTAGCTAAGCGGAGAGCGGCCCGGCAAAGCCGGCCGCGAACCGCTTTATAAAGGACGCGAGCCGCTTGTTACCCGCTTTGTCTCCGATTTGTTCTCACCACGGTCAGAATGTCTGCAACGTCTCGTGTATGGCTGGGTAAGCTGTTAGATTTGGATGCGACTATCTACTAATATCTTTCCAGTCACAGGGGCTTCATCTGGGTTCGGACGAGCGCTGACACAGGTAGTTCTGGGCGAGAACGAAAGTGTTGTGGGGATTTGCCGCCACACAGGCGATTTGCAGGATCTCGCTGACGCCAACCCCGAAACTTTCATCGCCGTCAAATGCGATGTGACCAAGGAAGCAGACGTGCTCAAAGCATTTGCCTTGGGGGTCGAAAAATTCGGGCGCGTGGACGTTGTTTTCAACAGTGCCGGCACGGCGATCTTGGCTGAACTCGAAGCCACCCCTGATGACGCCGCGCGGGCGTTGTTTGAAGTAAATTTCTGGGGCGCGTTGACAGTCAGCAAAGAGGCAGTCAGAGTCTTTCGAGAGGTCAATCCTGGCGGCGTGGGCGGGAGACTTTTAAATGTCAGCTCCGGAGTAGGGTTCAGCGGCGCGCCTCTTGCTGGGATATACGCAGCAAGGTGCGTGTAAAACACTCGAGCTCGCTAGAGAACTAACTCTCTCTGATCGATCCCACTTCTTCAGCAAGCATGGTGTGTCCTCACTAGATTTCTCCGCCAAATTTGGGGCTTGATCGGCTTCGTAGCTGTCGAGGGATTTACCGAGTCGCTCGCCCGTGAGGTCGATCCTGCATGGAACATCAAGGTCTGATTCCAAGGTGTCTTCGATCACAATTGAATCAGCTCTTTGTAGATCTCTATCATTGCCCCGGGAGCGTTCAGGACGGGCATGCACGGAGATCGGACGCTCAAATTCCCTGCACCTCCCGCCTACAAAAAAGATGGACTTCCGTCGCAACTCATCAGGCGGTGGTTCGAAGACGGTTCCGGCATTCGTGGCGACCCAGTTGCTGCTGCAAAGGCGTTCTTCAAGTTCTCCAATCTTGATTTTCCACCAATGCGTTGGGCTGTGGGAAAGAGCGCGGTCTCTCAGTTTAGGATGAAAGTAAAGCAGGTGTCGGAGGAGAATGACGCGTACGAGAGCTGGTCGGAGGGCTTGGAACTGCCAGAAAATTAATCATCAGTCGTACACTTTCTTTGTTCGTTCCTACGGCCCAACATCTTTCCGATTCCCAGGTTTTGATTGTTAATTAGTCTAGTTTTAGTTGTCAGGTGATAGCCGTAGGTCGACCTTCCGCCGCATCTGTTGTGCTCTGCTCAATCTATGCCTGAATGTCCTGTAAAATATCTGAGCACCATGAGGGGATCTTTGACCATCATTCTAGATGTCCTCTTCAATTTGTTTCGTCCTGGTCCCTTGGGAGACACAAAATCTTATCAGAAAGGTGCGCGGTGTGCTCAAATTTAGAGCTGAAGGAGATCTTCGAGGAGACATCTATTTTGAATCACATACAAGTCTCCTCACATCCAAAGTGCGACCTTTATCACCCGCTGAGTCCGAGTAGAGGGTTTCCCGATTAGGAATGGCCTAATCGGGAAGCCTGACCTACGGCTTCGATGTGTCAAGTGGAATCAGACCATTATCAGGTTATTTTTTGCCCTCTCCAAATTCTTCAAAAAAAAAATCTTGATATATGGTCTGACTAGGGAGACTAATTGTTAATGCTCGTAGCCGAAATGCAACGCCTTGTATAAACACCGAACCAATTGAGTCCAACTTCTCGGAGTGATGCATCACAACCTGATCCAGAGGAGAATGACGCGTACGAGTGCTGGTCGGAGGGCTTGGAACTGCCAGAAAATTAATCATCAGTCGTACACTTTCTTTGTTCATTCCTACGGCCCAACATTCTTCCGATTGTTATTCGGACCGTGCCGTGTAATGCTACCTACCTACCTACCCAGGTTTTTGACTGTTAATGCTCTTGGCTGAAATGAAACGCCTTGTATAAACACCGAACCAATTGAGTCCGACTTCTCGGAGTGATGCATTATGCAAGCTTGACATCGAGCACATGACGGTCATTAATGCGGCAGCATGTTCGGCTGAATGGCACAAAGAGAACCAGAAAGCATCGGATCATGCAGCGTCTAAGTCTGATGGAGTTTTAGCAGAGTTTAAAGGTAGGTTTCACACACATGAAATTTGATAAAGAGGTAGATGTTCCAAAGACTTGGAGCACAGGCCCGAGCCATGCACCGCCGCGAGAAGTTGCAGCGTCAGAGGCAGAGCACACCCGAATAGGACAGTTGAGAACAGCTTTCCAACAGCCTCATGAGCGGACCACATACCCACACGGCGAAGATCGGGCACTGGGAGAGCTGGATTGCAGACTAGGGTAAGATGACATTTGATGGGGCGATTTCAAGGCATCTGCTTAAGATACGAAAAAATACGACGAGTCATGGGGATTGGGTTGGATTTGACTAACAGTGAGTAACAGGAGAGATGATTATCTGTAGATGTGGAGTAGGATGCCGGCTGTCCGAGCTCGGCTCGGGGGCACTGAGAATGTAAATGTGTTTGTAGTGCATCGGGTTACTCCCGGACCCCGGCGTTCCTCACTGGGACCGTGCCGTGTAATCTACCTACCTACCTAGTTGAGACCGCAATGCATAAAAAAAGGCTCTAATGCGGCAAAATTTACTTTTGGCCTATCTCCGCCCAATGAACACCATCAACCCGAAAACTCTTCATGACGTGCGTGATTATGACTGGGCCTGAACGGTCTGTCTATCTCATATGAGATAGACCGACCTGTGCAGGTCTAGATTATCCTCACTAGGACCGCTGAATCCTGTTACCAGAATATAACGGCTGTCATCGACTTTACACCACGTATTCCCCGCGAGTGGCCTTCTGTGTTAAACATGAAAGCCAAAGAGTACAACTTCATTAGCGAAGAGCTTGGGAAAGGAAGGACCTAAAATTAAAGCGTGTTGGCGTCCCGTTGTTTGTTCCTTCATTAGCGAAGAGCTTGGAAAAGGAAGGACCTAAGATTAAAGCGTGTTGGCGTCCCGTTGTTTGTTCCTTCATTAGCGAAGAGCTTGGAAAAGGAAGGACCTAAGATTAAAGCGTGTTGGCGTCCCGTTGTTTGTTTCTGGAGAATACGGAATTCACACCTCGCTGCCGGCTGCCAGAGCAGGAGCTGACTGGAACAAGCGGGAGAACATGATAAACATGATAATAATCCTGCCTTCCTTCCATTGCAAGAATCAAGCGTGAACAGGATGCGGTACCTTTGGGGACCGGACAGTGTCTTAAAAGGCGGGGAAAAACTAGACACCAACAAGGTCGCGGCCTACTTCAATAAAAACTTCTTTACGATGTTGCTCACTGGGCTCGCGCCCGTTCTCTCTCTGGTACTTGTCGCGGCGGGTATGCCATTCCTTCTGCCATAGCCACTTTCAGCTCATGCCCATTAGTCCAGGGTCAATTCACTCAAGCTTGCAGCTCCGCAACAGGCATCTGCTTCAACCAAGTATTTGTAAGTACTACTCGCCGTGTAAGTCGATGCGGCTCAATCCCATGCAATGTTCCTCAGGATCCAGTAACAAATGTCTCGATTGGCGTTGTTCTTCCTCTATCTGGGTCGTTCTGCAGCGACTTTATAGCGCAAGTTACCACCCCGATCCCTTACGGCGCAAGCGGGTTTTCTCTGGCCCCTGCAGAGGACTCGGACCCTTCTATACGAACCTTCCAATTGTCTGTCTGCTCCAATTTCGCTGCGGTTGGAAACCTGACTTTCGACAACAGACTCAGTTGGATAAAACAATTCAGAGAGTGAATTAGAGTTTTCGGCTGAAGCCTATATATCGCACAACTGACTGTGTTCTGTGCTGCGGTAGACCTACCCCCACCGGGGCCGTCTCCGGCTCCACCATGCTGATTCAACAGACCGTCCCCACGTAAGAGCTCTTTGCACCGTGGGATTTGCCTTCGATTTCGCTGACCATGTGCTGTGCCCACAAACAGACCGGGGAATTCCCGGCTTGTCCCAATCGCCACTGGTGCGAGCATCAGCATGTCACCACTCTCAAAATGGACTGCGACGACGGCGACAATGGTCTTCCGGTGCCAGAACTGCTTCGCGTCGACCTCCATCGCAGCAGCTTCGCCTGTTCAGCTCACCGTGTTCCGGACGAACACGCCTCCCACGTACCCGGTGCCAGGCGCATTCAACGGCACCGTTTCGACGGATGGTGCTATGAGCAACACATTTCATATCGCTGATTCGGCCGTCTTTGAGAGCAAGGATTACGAGGCGTTTTTGTCTGCAGCGTCGCTGGCTTAGTAGTCGATGGGTACGGAGGATGGTGTCATCGAGATCCTTTTGAATTCATGGGTAGTGTTCGTTCTTGCCTTCAATTGTGATTTTCTATATTCGACTTGTCGTGTTTTGCAGCTGTAACAGAAATTCTTGCCTTTGCTATGGCAACAGGAGTTGAGCAGGTCCCTTTTTAGGAAGGAGAGCAGCTGGTGCATCGGATCCGAGGGCGGCATGCCTTCTGGGACCCCTGAGACCTGCGTGAACATCATTTGATGACTACATGTGCCCAACATCCTCTTGGATTTAGAATCGGCTACGTCTTTACTGTATCAGTTTTATTGTAATAGCCGATGTACTGAACTGAATTACGTCTGATTGCGTTGAAACTGCCGATTTGTGTTTTTTTTTTTTTCTTGTTAAGAAAGAGGGAAAACATCAGCCCTTCAATTTCTTTCTGTCTGGGCTCGCCCACAGGGATATTTTGCTCTCTAAATTTGTTCAATGTCGTCTGAGAATGTTCCGAGCCCAAGTTCCGCCATTCCCGCTATCTATATTGACAGTGGGTTTTGTACCCAGCTCAAAAAAGTGATCGAAGCCGGATTTTTCCTCCCGTATTTGGACAACATGATGTCATTTTTTGATCTACCTTTATTTGGAAGCAATCTAAACGGGTTTCACACTCCTTTCCGTCGCCTGTCAAACGCTGTTCTTAAAGCCCCTTGAGTCTCCTGTACATCACCCTCCTTGTCCCCATCTCCCCCACCTGCTTTCAAGCCCGTCCAAGCTCACTATGTCTCTCTATATCGAAGGCTTGCCTGCTGCTAGCGTGTCTTTCCAGCGATCACTAAAATCCTCTTTGTCTTCGACATTCTATCAAAATCTCGTTGGAGTAAGGGGCAACCACTTGCTTTTCACAACCGCTATCCCAAGTTTTTCGTCCTATTCGAGCCTCGTCGAGTGCAATGTTTCTCATGGGTTGCAAACTGATGTCGCGCTTGGCCTCGACTGGGCCGCCCACGTCCGTGAATCTCTCATCGGTTCTGGCTATCGCCTCGAAAGTACTTTCGATGCATGGCGCTTTTTCTCGTACCCGATTAATGGTATCTTTTAATTGTTACTCGTTTATGACTGACTTTTTTTTTGTAGACCTGAGCATGCCGCCTCCACCCTTCTCGGCCCCTGGTAATCCAGGTAGGCTGATCACGCCATCGGCCTCAGTTCCGAATTCTTCCTGTCCAAGTACGCAGTCCATCCGGCTTACTCTTCCATTTGTACTGAATACCTTGCAGATTCTGCATTTAATCGTCATCATAATAATAACTCTGAATTACACTCTGAAACTTTGAACTCTGATACCCGTCCTTATACCCGTAATCGCGCCATGCGCCCGTGAAATTTGTTTCTTATGTGCCTCCTCCTACAACTACGCCATCTGTTGCCGGTCCCTCGAAACCTTGGTCGCCTGTTCCAACGATTGCTGTTGAGTGGCGTGGTGTAGATGCTCTGGAAAGACTTCTCCTGCCCCCCGATGAAACTGCCAATATTTTCACCATGAATGTTGCTTCCTTATCCAAGCTTCTAACCATGCATCATATTGAGCTTCCGACGATCTTTTCCTCCGATGAAGCTCGTCATGCCATCCTCTGTCATTTACTCACTGGGTCCTGTGTGAATACCTGTGATCCAGAAGACGCTGAACGCCATACGTGCCACTGCCACCAGTTTGGCACTGTATTTCCATCCTCCCAAGCCATGACATTCAGTGTTCTGAGTCTTCTCATATCTGCTTCAGACGATAGGCTGCCCGATATTCGTGTAGAAGCTGTGACATCATGTCTAAGACTGACTTATAGCTCCTGAATTGATTTTCAACACCTCGGGAGGAAACGGCAAAAACTTGTTCAAGTCCAGTCCGCCGCTCAATCTGTTCGCAGCGTGTTCGATAACCTGGAGAATTTATCCAAGGGCTCTCTATCAGTTATTGCATCGAAAGTTGAACCGAAGAGGTCGCAGGTCACACCCGGTGAATCTGCGGTTGAAATGGTACGGTATACGCCTGGAATTCCGTGAAACTCGTACAAACGTTCGAATCAGCTGTAGCGGACCAGACGGAGTTCAAGAGACAATGCACTACATGAAAACAAGTAACCGACACTATTTAGAAGTCCCGCCAGAAGAAAATGGATATATCAGTATCCCCTTCGCTTTCCGCGCAATTCACATCGAGGCGGTGATAGGAAGGCAGATCGTCGAGGCGTACTATGGCAGTCCCGCTGCTCAGTATTATTATCTGGGCTGCTCAGCTGGCGGACGGCTGGGCACGCAGGCGGCACTCAAGTTCCCCGAGGACTTTGACGGCATTGTCGCCGGAGCGCCTGCAACAGATTTCAATCACCTGTTGGGCTGGGAGGAATGCTCTCCCACTATGTCGGAGAGACGGAGCCAGAGTCCACGGTGGATACATCATCAAAATTCCTTAGGCCTGACCAGTGGAATGTCGTTTCCGCGGAAATTCTCGAGCAATGCGACTGTCTTGACGGTGTGCTCGACGGGATCATCACGGAGCCAGACGATTGCAACTTTAATCCAGAGCCGCTCCTCTGTATGTACTGTCAATCAGACAACTGCGTCGTGTTTAACAGAATTTCAACTGGAGGCGATAAATAATATCTACACGCCACTCTTCGGATCAGATGGAGAGCTCCTCCACCCGCGCTACTCACCTGGCGCCGAAGCCGATGCTCTCGCACAGAGCATTTTTGGCGGCAATTTGTGGGGCTTGGGTGCGGTGGGTCTGTCGGCTATGTTTGTAATGGATTGTAGTTGACCGCGTAGGACTGGGAGCGATACACAGTACTGAATGTCACCGAGCACGATTTCACGAATTTCAGCGTCCAGGACATCGCGCTGTCTGACCTAGTAAATTTTGGCGGAATCGCAACGTCCGACGGAGACCTCTCCGCATTCCGCGCGCGCGGGGGAAAATTCATTACTTACCATAGCCGGCGAGATCCCGTGAGCCTAACCAATTTTTCATCCATCCTAACGGATCCTCACCCCCCCGTAGCTCATATCATCCACCAACTCTAAACGCGTATACGACCTGGTATCGCACACGCTCTCCTTGCCTCCGCGGAGCATGGACGAGGAACCCTTCGAATGCCGATATCGATCCGACTTGAAAATCCTGATGAAAATTAATCAACTCTCAAAACTCCATTTTCTGGACTTGCCGAGGCTGCATATATCAAAGGGATTTTATGCGGCCGCGGCAGGCACGGCATGAGTGGGAACAGAGAGCTGGTTCTGGTTCTGATTCCACGGATTCAGATAATAGCAGCGGTTTGCGAGTTTGAGGGACCCAGGGTGCTGTAATCACATCAAATCAACGCAGCCCAAGGATAGGTCATCAGCAGGTCCAAATTTAGGGTCGTAGGAGCGCAGCGCTCCATTTGCCATAAATTCTGGTGCACACCCACATTTCGTCCATCATTTATTGAGCCCGGAGCACTACTTATATGTACCCATCTATTTATGTGTTCCCTCCCTCAAAACCACATTATTATTACCTCTTTATAAAATTACGCAACTCCGTCCGAAGCCTTTCAAACTCCGCTTTTGAGAGATCAGGCCCGAGGCTTTGGAAGCGCTCAATAAACGGCGCTTCCTCGGGGCTTTTGGCCCCATGATCAAATTTAAGCGCGTGCGCGCCTATAAAAATGTACACAAGGCCAAACTTCGCTTTTCTCACCGTTAAAAGTTTCCCGGTCGCGGCAGGGCAAACTCCGTTGAGTTTCTGCTAATGCCATACCCACGGTAGCTCTCCGTACTTGACCGACTATTGTATTTCCCACTGGCCGACAGCGTCATTATTCGGCATTCTGGCACCTGCCGTCAAGTTGCTAATAAACTTTGACACTGCCTTGACGCTGACTTTGACTGATTGCTCCCACTGGATTGAAACGAAGGTGGCTCCGGGGAACATTCAGGCAGGTGTATGCTCTAAGTTGATGCCAAAAAAAAAATCAACATCTCAGGCTTCTGTCACCAGCTTAGGAAAGTTTAAACCTTGGGTGTTTTTGCGGGAAGTTTTCTTAAACGGTTTAAACAGTTTAAGCAATTCAACCGTAGAATTACAGCAAATTAGGTACGGTAGGGGCATACCCAGGCATTAAGCCCATTAAGCTGATTTAACCAATTGAGCCGTTTCAACCAGTTCAATCTGTTTAAGCCGCCGATTAACAAATTCAACGAATTCACCCGTTTCAGCCCATTAAACCGACGCGTTGTGAATGAACCGTTTGTTGAGCAGATCCTGTTGAGTCGGTCGCAAAGGATGGCATGATTAAGGTGGAATGGAACGTACTCGGGGTGTTCGCGTTGATTTGCAGTTGTAATAGCAAGATTGACCCCAACTGTGTGGCAAGAAATTGGCCACTTACGCAAACACCACCACATCAATTCTAGTCCAAGAAGAATCCTAGATTTTTATAACAGGAGGTCTGAGGAGGGTGTGCGACCCCATTCAGTCGTTTTGGCCTTGAAGGTGGAAAATGTGGTGGCATGACAAGACTCTAGGGATGAAGACTCAGAGGACAGTGCTAACAGAAATGGGAGACAAAACAATATTTACTGAACACTGTGGGACTGGAGAGCGAGAGGAGGGCACTGCTATGACAGCTTCTTTGCACAGGAGGAGCACAGAAGATGAGAGAGAGAAAGACGAGTGAGGTCACAAAGTCACGGTGGCATCAAACAATGCGCGAACAAAAGTTGAACAAACCAAACAAGATGCAACATGGCCTTTGCTTGTCTAAAACCACCATCTCCTCAAGTTATTGCCTCCACCTAGAATCCTCAGCCATATCTTGTCCCACCAAGGTGACTCCGAACCTGTCCTTCAACTTACACTGTTTTCAGAGCGGTTATGTCATGTTCCGGCGGCTCGGGCCATGCCACCACCTGTGGCAGACTATCTCCTGAATTTCCAGGCTCAAACACGATATACCCAGTATTCTGGGTGCCCCACACCCATTTCACTCTCGGCCCAATAGCCTCCTTCATATCTTCGACTTTTCGCGACCATGGGTGGCTAATGGGTTCGATCGGCTTAAAATTTGCTTAAAATCTGCTTGAACATTTGAATTGGTTTAACTGGTTTAAATCACTCAAACCGATAAGGAGGGTTAAATTGGCTTAAACTGTTAAACATGTTCAGTCAACAGGCTTAATTGGCTGGATCTGCCAAACCAGGCTTACGGCGGCTTAAGCAGATTAAACTGGCTCAAATGGCAAAATCGGCTAATACCTGGGGTGCACTAGTAGTGTACCTGCTTGGCTGTAGTTAAATTTGCTTAAACAGGCTTAAACCTTTTAAACGGTTTTAAGAAAACTTCCCGCAAAAACACCCAAGGTTTAAACCAACCTAAGCTGGATTTATCAGGCTTGCGAAGTCAATTGAAGTTGAGTTGAAGTCTGAGGTCCATAGAAAGTTTGATCTGTATAAAATATACCAACTACATAACTGAATGCAAAATAGGAGCTATACATGTATCTTGCTATCAGCGCATGAAGTAGTAGCACATGGAAAGTAGCTCTGATGCGAGAAGAGTTGAGCTGCAGTTGAAACATTGAAGAAACCAGCATGGTTCCGAGTGCATAGATTTCTCGGGCACTATTGGGCACAAGTTTCAGAAGAGTCTTTTATTCTGTGCTTTAGAACCCTTCGGCCTGGAGGGTTAATTTTCGAGAGTGAAAAGTGGAAAATATAGAGTCCGGAGGCAAATTGTCTTCTAATGAGAATGGGAAGCTCAAAAGATGAATTTAAAATACAGCTGGGATGAAGGGCAATCAACTTGGGTTGTTGTCTTATAATGCATCTCAAGCTCGCTCCTTCACTGTCAGTGCCAAAGTGTATATTGAACTCAACTCAGTTTTCAGTTCAACCAAATGATATATTGTTCCCAATCTACCCTCTGCGACTTTTTAAATGCACGTAAGGGGATGGGAGGCCGCGAAGCGGCCGACCAATCCCTTGTGTAAGTTGGAATCGAACCACCCACAGTCCGAGTCAGTGTGGCGCAGTCGTGATTGGAGTTAGGCGCACACAAGCTGTGTGATACTGTGCGACACCCTTCTTACTGCGCCCTCAATGATCTGCACCGGTGTGCGTGCTGTTTGCCGATGCGCGTTGGACAGTTGCAATGAACTTTGTCGCACGCCGGCCGTGAGTGTGGCGCAGCGTCAGGAAAGCATTTTGTGTGGTGCATCAAGAAATCATCGCATCGCGCCTTAAAAAATTCTCGAATATCATTGCGACGATGTCTCTCCATTTGGCCTACCAAGGACACCTCTGGCGCGCCTCCGCCGCCATAAGTAGAAGACCGCCTAACATCCCGACGGAGCTATCGTGGGAACGCTGTCCTGTCATTGATCGGAACAGACTGCCGATCCTCCGCTCTCCCTTCTGTGCGGCGCAGCCATGGTACTGGCGCCGCTTCTGTGCGGCACTGCAGCTGCCTATATAAAGCCTCGCTTGGACCCTTGGAGTCATCTCTCGTAGCACCTCGATAAACCGCACAACGTCTCCAGACAGAATATTAATGTCGGAATACAACTACACCCCCGCCGCCCGCCGCGCATACCTCGCGAACCAGTCCTATGTTGCCAAGTGGGCTTCACAGAGTGCGCCCAGCCCGCACACGAGCTTCTCTGGCTCGCCGATGATGCACCGCTCGCACATGCCGGTCGACTCGCCGTACACACTGTACGACCTGCCCTCGTCCTCGTCCCACTCGTCCTCGTCGTACTCTTCACGCAGTTCCGCCTCGCGTTCGTACGCGCCCCGGATCAGCGCCACCTCCACCTCACGCAGCTCCAGCCCCTCATCCCGCTGGACTTCCTCGTCCTCGACATCCACGGTCACGCCCTCGCAGTCCATCTCGCAGGCGTCGTATCGCGTTTCCTCATCGACGCACTTTCCTCCGAGTCGCTCCCACCCTCCCCACTCCCCCCACCACCGTGGCTCTCATCACATATCCCATCGCCGCACCCACGCGCACCGCCCGTCGACATATGTCATCGCGCCGCCCGCGCCGTCCCCCCACGCATACACGCAGAGGGCACCCGGCATGATCATCTTCCCGGGCCGGGGTGGGGCGCCGCAGGTCGTGGTGCGTCCTTTCCTTCCTTCCTTTTGTTTCGAATGGGCTGACGAGATGGGATTTGTAGTTTTATTGAATCCCGTCGCTGTCGTCGGGAGCCGTGCTTTCGTGCGAAGGGGCCGCCGTGGTACCCGAGCGTGTAGGCATTGTGGAAGCGCGACACGATGCTGGACGTGTTTGGATTTTTACTTACTGGACTTTCCGTATACTCATTCCCGCATATACCGCTCTACTCAACCTAGCACTGACGAATGTTTACGGACGGTTTGTTGTTACGATACACATACACATGGAATCAAATGCAATCGAGGAACCAACTACGCGTATCCGTCGGTGTGGATGCAGAAAGCAAAACAAGGTGGAGGTGATGCAGCGCGACCTTTATATGCCCGCGCGGAACAGAAAGGAATAAAGTCATGCAGAATTGCGTTGGTGTCCGAAGGGATGGCCGAGTTGATTTTGTCGAAAGGGTGGAGTCAAGGGAATCGAGAAATCGGGGTATCGAGTAGTTGGCATTGGGATTATGAAACATCCAGGGCGACATGAGATAGTCGGGGGTCGCCCGACTCTGACTCGGACACAGCCCAAGACAAGAACGAGAGAGAGATCTGGATCTCTACAGATCTTCGAGCTGGTGAACCGAGTGCGGTGCGGTGCTCACAGTCCCTGCGATTGCAGTCGAGTAGGAGTAGGAGAAAACAAGAATGATCGATCTTGGCGGTAGGATTCCGGGGGATAAGCGGGATTGAATCGTTGGCAACCCAAAACGCAAAATCAAAACCAAAACACTGCGTAATCCAGGTTCAGATGCCGTGAATTTTCTGTTTGTGCGTGAAGGTGAAGATGGCGAATGGAATGGAGAGATGCGGGGGCAGAGCAGAGGAACGGGAGGCAGATGGAGTGGCGTGCAACACGGAGATTCACACCAGCGATCTAGCAGGGTAAAGGGTAGGGCAGGTAGTTACCAGCGAGAGATTAAATTTGATTTCTGGGACGGGGCTTCGTCCAACGAGCTACGAGGTTACCGTGTGCGAATACGAAGTCAGATTAAGATCGAGTCTCGACGCAGCTACTGTTCCGCGCGATGAGTCGCACGTGGATGACTAGTGAGTTGAAAGACACGGTGGTGGAATTCCCGCGAGGGATGAGCGGAGTTGAGCGGACTCGGAGCGACGGTGATTTTCTCTTTCTTTGAAGGTAAGGGATTGCGATCGGATGGGATGGGATGGAGAGGCGCGGGGGCAAATTAGAGGAAACTGAAGTAGATGGTTGGTTGGTTGGCATCCGAGATACCCTCGACTTCGTTCTTTTTTTCTGGTTTGCTCTTTCGATCGATGTCTCGCAAGTCGCATGGAGACAACGAGATCACGACAGACGGACATCGGCGTCCGTTCACTGAATGACGTTGAAGTGAGTAGTAGTAATACGCGAACGTCCGTTGTGGAGGTGGACAGCGCTGAAGACGCCGGCCACATGTTGATCGCACGGCATAGGCCGCCAGCGTGTGCAGAGGGGAGGGACACGAAAAAAAAAAAACCAGGGCCATCGCGAGACTGCGACGCGGACGTCGTCGAGCAAAACCGCCGCGGATATTCCGGTGGAACATCGATTTTTTGTCACTCGATCGCTCCATTTACCGGAACTCGAAGAAAGGGCGTCACAGTTGGGAGTTACGCGGAGGGCAAAAAAAAAAAAAAAGAGTTCAAGCAGTTGCAAATTGGTTGGAGCATCTGAATTAGTGCACGACACGGGAAGAGCGGCGTAAAATTACTATAGATTGCAAGAAGCGCTACGCGGTCTCAGGTATCTCACAAAATACGAAGACCGGCCGCGATGGAGGAGCTGTGTTCGTCGATGTTGTACGCCCGCGGCCGGCATGCTCTGACCTGGTCGAGGGCTCGAGGCGGACAATTGCAGACCCTTAGGGACACGTGAGCGAGGCCTGGCATAGAGAAGAACCGTTCGACGACGTACCAGTCCACGGCGTGACCCTTCTGCCGCGTTGTTGCGCTTCGAACACACTCTTCATTAAAACAGTGCGCAGCGGCTCGCAAACAACCGTGAGGTGCATTCCCCCAGAAAAATGGACTGGGTAATTCTGAGTGAGGCGAAACAACGTAGTTTCAGGAGTAATTTTGCTTCAGTGCCCAAATATGCGACAGCACTGCAAGGCCTGTTCGATTGTCACCAGTTTCTGTCCCAATAGCTCGTTAAGGATCCTAGAGTAATTCGAACGGCATGCCAATTGAGGTAGAATAATCTGCCAAGGACATCCGGCCCACGGCAGGAGGAGATCGTGAAAAGCCGCTGTGTCTTTGTCCGTGGTGACCCGGAATCGGAGGCTGCCCTCCAGCGGTGCTGCATGCGGGTCTCGATGGTAGTAGAAAATACAGTAGACTGGTCCGGGAACGGAGAAGGCCAGTTTCATACGTTATGAACGATTGCGCGGCGCTCCGTGATCGTGGAAAGCGTATGCTGACCGCCTCTTTGTGTGATAGATCGAGGTAGTCATCAATCAGAAGGCGAGGTGGCTCCAATGTGGAGATGGTCTGTCCTGTTGGGCGTCCACGACCTCTATCATGATACGCTGAGTTCTTGTAAAGTGTCTTATGGGAACTTGGGCGAGGCCACGCACCGCGTTCCAACAGCGTACGAGCGGGTGTAGATCCGGGAATGAACTGTTTTATAACGAGAAAGAGTCATGGAGATAGTGTGCAGGCCAATGCCATGTTGGTCGAAAGAGACGTGGTGTTGTCTTAAGTTTGGTGCCGAAGCGATCAACCAATGCTATGCAAACTCTCGGGCACAGCCTCCCCACAACTTTGTTGAGCTTTTTTCTGTTTTTTTTTTTTTTTGGTCAACAGAGCTTTCCGTCAAACTTCTATTTTGCCCAGAATTACAGCCGTTGTCAGTACCGAAGGCGCGAATCAAAAAATTGCCATTTTGGGCATTTTCTGATCCCGCCACCGATTTGCCTATATCTCGGTGACTTCTGCACAGATTGACTTGAAATGTAGCTAGATAATTCGGGATAATTCAGCCGCTATTAGTGATAGAGAGATATCTGAAAAAATCTTTTGTTATTTACCATCTGTCATATCAGGCTTCTCCAGCAATGGATCCTGAATGCAGAGCCCAAATCTGGCCCGAATGAGCTGAATTTTTGGGAGGAGGCATTTATATGTGTACTGAGTGAGATGATAGAGCCAAATTGTGAATACATTACATACCTAGAGCCATTCTTTGTTTGCTACCCGAAACACACCCCCGAAAGAGACAGGAAGGGCAGGAATTAAATTCGTCATAATTTTAGCTCTATAACTTCATTCAATACATAGATTAGTACCCCCTCCCAAAAATCTAGGTCATTTGGACAGGATTCCAGCTATGTAGCCAAGGTCTATTGCCCGCAAAACCCAGTGTGACATATAGTGCACGATAAAATATTTTCCTTTATGTCTCTCTATCACTAATAGTGGCTGAATTAGCCCGAATTATCTATCCAAGTTTCAAGTCAATCCGTGCAAAACTCATTGAGATATAGGCAAATCGGTCGCGGACATCAGAAAATGCCCAAAACGGCAATTTTCCGATTCGCGCCTTCGGTACTGACATCGGCTGTAAGCCCTGAGAGAAAAATATAATCGCAGCCGCTTCCATCGTTTACTGTTAGGTAAGTGGAATCATCGGCCATTCAACTAACCGAGGTACGAGGAAGTACTGATATAGAGCGTCTGTCAAGATAGACTACCATTCAACTGTAATGCCGGCGAACACAAATCGTATTTCGCCTAAAGCCGCCGAGATCAACGGACGGTCTCTGTTGGGCCTTCGAATTTCGAGTCTGCAGTCAGTGGACATCCAGTCCGGCAAAAAAAGTTGATGGCACCACACGCTTCGGTGAAAGGATACTTACAGCTGTGTATAAAAAGATGTTCATATGACCAAGATGACCGCTACACACCAAGCTCATAGATCACAATCATTTACGATCTATGAGCTTGGTGTGTAGCGGTCATCTTGGTCATATGAACAAGACATGCCTTCGCTTCGCTCCGGCGTCGGAGGCTACAGCGATACATCCCCTCTATTGTGCGAGACATAGATTTAGAAATGATATCATTAATTTTGATACTGTTCAAGCTATTATCGAACAGTCCGACCGACTATTGAAACATGGGATTTATCGTTATATCTGAGAGACCGGGACAGTAAAGCTTTCCACGACAGGGGAAGGCGGGGTCGAGGGAAATCTGAAGGAAATATGAGAGAAGTTCGACCATTTCGCTATGTGAAAAATGGTGAGAAGTTATTGAAAGCGCACGGGCAGTGAAAAACGTGCTTCAACTGAGAGATTCGAAAGGTCCCAAGGGAAGATTGAAACAGCAGGTCCTGATGTCCGCTAACGTTATTCCGGCCACTTTTTTTTGAGCTCATTGCAAACCATCCTACGTAGCATTTTTAATTGAAAAACCTGTCCCCAAACTTGTACAACCGCGAGACAACTTTGTATTCCGTACCTCCTCCCAAAAAATCTCGACCTAATACCCCCTCCTCGTCCCGCAAATGGTACCTCCAAAACACGTAGGATTGGGGGCCAACCATGTAATTCCACCCAGACTAACAGACCATTAGAGTGAGGTTTTCATAATTAATTGAAATCGGCACACAGGTATCGTCAGCACCGTTTATCGCATCCAGAATCCAACCCATCGCAGGCTCGTCGTTTTCGGGCGGCTCCGCCTCGCACGCGGTCCAGAAGGTTTCGAGCGGGAGGGAGACGTAACCGTTATACAGTGGGTTCTCTTCGTCGGTCTTATAGAGCCCGAAGCCGAGGCCGTCCTCGAGGAGTAGGTATGAGCGGTGTTTTCATGCGCATGCGATGCCGCCCGGCCCCAGAGACAGAAGGATATCAATTGCGTCCTCCTCTGATGATAATATATGAGCTGGCGAAGAGTCCGAGTCAAAGAACAAACTCACGATTATTGTGATCCTCGTCACCCACTGGCACGCCCTCTAGAATTCCGCGGAAGAACCGCACGACGGCGTAGAGTTGAAAGAGGTCGCCGGTCGGATGTTCATTGAGGATAGCCGTACGCTGGCGCTGAAGAAGGTCAATTTCGTTATCATCGAACTGGAAAACCTGCACATTCTCTTGTCCATTTTGGATTCTCTACCCTCTGCCAAAAAAATCTCACGCACTTACCTTCAGAAAATGGGTACTTAGATGGGGTAGCAATGTTAAAGGATTTTTTGGGTGGAATAACGCTAGAGTCGGAAATGAATTCGGGCATATCGGGGATGTGCCGGAGTTGAACATGCCGGTCGGTGCCGATCGGAAGTACCGATGATGTTAAATTAAATTTGAACCCCCAGATCAGTAGATACATAGAGACCAGTTACCACCAGACTAGTACAGAGTTAGCGACGGCTGGTACAACCGGAGCTCAATAGATCATCGCCGCTAAAAGCAATCCGATGGAAACATCCGTCCACCAGCATTGTGGAAGGTGTCCGTGCCTGGCTGCCGGGGGTGAAGAAGCATCGTGCTCGCACTCGGGTTGACTCGCATTGGCTACGATGAAAACCTTGTCGGAATACACAGTAAATGGTCCTGGATTTCTTTTGCTGTTTAGTGTTACGTTCATACGAATCTAAAGATGAAACGTGGCCCATACACAAATAAATAAGGAGCAATGAGGTGCGAGCGTCGAGACTTGCCTTCCAAGATCCCGGATCCAGGGTGAAATTCGACGTCTCGTATGTAAAGCTGCCCAGACTCTTAAGTAGTTCGAGTGAGTAAAATACTGATGGTGAGTCATTATCCCTCGTACTTACCACAGCTTGGGCCCCGGCGTTGAAACCCGTGACAGTGTTCAGCACTTCCGCAATGGCGTTATAGTTGAGGAAAGGCCCCGTCTGTGGGTTTTCATGTCAATTTCTAATGGAGCAGCCACGGCAGCAGAATGTGAGCCACGTACATAATCGAACAAGAGTTGACAAGGTCTACGACGAGAGTGACGTTTTCGGCTTGCAAAACGGGCTTACACCAGCGCAAGCGGGCTTTTTCGGGCTTGGGCTTGGATTTCGGTGTAGAGCCAAGCCCAAGCCCGGCAGATCGGCTTGCATGCCCGTCTGATGGCTTGGCAAGCCCGTTTGCTCGCTTAGCCGAGAAACGGGCTTGCACATATTTCTCGTTCCCCGAGGCCTATTTAATCAATCCAACTGTACATTGTAAGTGCATACTTATAGGGCTTGCGATTTTTCCCATGGTTTTGCTCAAGGATGTCATGATACGGCATCACCGCTGAAGACGACACCGGGCAACATTGTCAATTCATCACAAAATTACGGGCTTGCCTGCCCGAGTAAACTCTCCCAGTATGTATACAGTGTCTGGAAGCAAAAAAAAATCCCGAAATTCGGGCTCCTTCGCCTGTCGATCGCGGGCTTTCCCATGATATAGTAGCAATATAGTAGTATGGCCGGTTGAAGCCATCACCTAGCCGTGTAAGTTGCCCAGCGATGCTAGTAGTGAGTGCTGATGAGATTTCCAGATGTTATTGAGTCCCTGCGAGTCGAATAAGAGTTGAACCTTGCCCCCATAGTTTCCCGTTGGATTCAGTAATGGGAGTTCAACGATTCCCACGATTCCTAACTCATTGCAAAAAAGTGCACTCTGTCATCATACAATGCAATATGTGTGGATTATCCTTTGTTTGACTGGGGCTTGGGTCAGCGTTGGCCTCGAGCAGAACGGCTTGTGTCACCTGCTGTCAATGGGCAAACGGGCTTGTGTCCAGTTAGCTATGACATGATGAATGTCACAAGAGAAAGTGACCCATGGCTGGCATTTACATACATTTACCATCGATATGCATTGATTTGACCAGTCGGCCCAAAATGATGCCGAAAACCCAACCAAAAGTGGGATTCGGCAAATTCTCACATGCGGCTTGAAGAATTAACTTGAACAGGTCCAGACAACACATGTCTATAGTTTAAGCTGCTTCAGAGTTGAGTTCAATGCAGTGACCGGTTTCACACAGCTGCAGAAAACTACTCTATTCTTGCCCAGGCTTTGAATGCAAGCCCGCCAAGCCCGACTTGGCTTGGGTCCATGGTCTTGGTTGAATTACTGCTCGAGGGACGGTTTCGCCAACGTAAGATCCATTGAAAAGCGAGATGCACAACTAGGACAGATTTTTAAGATTTTCTACGCTGCCTAACATTTAATGCCCAAATGTTGCATTTTATGGGAGCAACGTTGGTGGCGTGGTCAAGCGGTGTGATGTTGAGGTGGTAGGAGTAAGGGCAAACGATGTGGAGCGGTTTGTCAACAGATATTAAGCAATTACTTACAGTGTACGTGCTTAGTGTAAGCGACCACAAGCCCAAGCCCGTCCAAGCCCAAGCCATCAAAGCCCGTGCAGCCAAATTCAAACTGCGATATGCGGGGCAAGCCGTTTTGGCAAGCCCATCCGACAAGTCTGGCGCACGTGTTGTGGAAATGGTGAGGTATCCAAACAAATCGCACACTTCCCATGAGCAGACAGATGTAGAAAGTATGGTACCTGTGGTGTTGATGGGTCCTTCGTGTTCCATTTTCCCGGAGCCATCGATTGTAATGGGATTCACAGGTTTAGAAACAGTGCAACGGCAGTAATTGAATAGATCACAAAAAGAAATCGGAGAGCCAAGCTTGCACCAGAGTCGGACAATCGAGAGCTAGCAGTGTTGAAACGAAAAACGACCGATTGGCGGGAAGCCTGAGCGAAGTCGGTGTGAATGATGGAATCCTTCTAGGAAAGAAGCACTGTAGCCCCGGTACTAGTGCGTTCTAGATGCTGATGAACTGCTGAAACGGTGCACTGGGGTGCAGCCGTGAAATCAAAAGATCCAAATAAGTGAGCGGGAGCGAACGAATCACTATAACCCAACAAATCCAAAATCTAATATCAATCACAAACTCCAAATCTCAATACTCGTGTGTGTGTGTGTTCGGGGAAGTAGGATTAAGAAACCCTTCAAGATGTGTTCACTCTTCAATAGTGTGGATGAACACTAATTCTTATAGCAGAGTCACCGGGGGACGACAATTCTGATTTCGACAAGGCTAGTGCGTGGCCCAGAGTAATTGACTTCGAGAAACCAGCAGTGTTCAGTGTCAGTGGCCGACCTCAACCAACGCGGGGTACGTCGACGGGTGAACCAATTCAGTGGGGTGTCTTCCGCTCTAGAACCTACGCTCTCAATGGAGGGTAGGGTTGAACGGCCGGCAGTCAGCGGGCAATGCGTCTCGCGATGACGGTGCACTTATAACTGATGGCTGCAAGCTCACGTAGGCTTCTCCAACTATATCGAATCTTTCTGATATCTGACTGATTTCTGTCTGTTCAATTCTCTGAGTCCACTATATTGCCCTTTTCCCGGGGGATAGTCTACTACTGTTACAAGTATTTTACTAGGCTTTTTATACAAACTGGGGAGCATGAAAGGAGATAAAAGGAAACTTTCGGAACAGAGACCAACGTGGTCCCCGGGAGGTTATGAACCAATAGAAAATGAGGTATTCACTTCCGTGGGTATAAAGTCCTTCTCCCGGAGATACACCACATGGTTCTCCCGGCCACACCTTCATGGTGTGCTATGGCGTGCTCATTGTCTAGGCAACTGCAACACTTTTGTATCATCTCGTGATTAACCAGAAACTCTCCCGCTGACTCTGTCTAGTTCAGCAGGCAACTGTTAAGTCCTTTTTAGAGAGTTACTTCATCTCATTCCAAGTCGCCCGGAGTGGTACCGCAGTCAGCGGGCCACTCCAAAAGGTAGTGTTCATATCAAGTAGTCACCAGGGAAAGAATCCCCGAAACAATCATTATATCAATCAATGTGTCAGACGTCGCCCGGCGATCCTCATCGGTCAATATACCCTTTAAGAGGATCGCCCGCTGACTCTGACATGTTCTGTCATATCACATCTTTAGTTAGTAGTCGTCTCCCGCGGTTGAACTAATGCATTCGTTAGGATGCAAGAGTCGCCCGCTGACTCGTACTTATCAGTATCGGTTGTGTTCCATAGTTCTGTATGGTCCTCCACGTCAGCGGCCAACTCTAAGACTTCAATAATTCCTCTTGTTCGCTTCTAGTACTCAAAGAAGTAGTGTTTAGCTACTTCCCGGAGCTCAACGGTTATGGTTTAATTAGCAGAACTTTGACTTGGTTAGAGTCATTGTTAAGCCGTTATTCCGAGTGGCCCGCTGACTTTCGACTGTCAACAGCGTAGCCTACCACTCTGAGGTGAGTGTACGCTCTGTTCCCAAGCCTCACATAATCCCGTAAGATAGTTCAAAAATGAATAAAAACTGTGGTTTTTACGCGTGCCCGGGAGCACGCCCTATCACTGCGGTGAAAGGTTCTCTGGATTGCCCTGTCAAAGCACAGCTTCCAATTCGCCGTCGGTATATGTTGTATCTCGATCAAAGCTTGCGGGGCGACTCGGAATGTGCAGTAAAACCATAATTAGGAACAGTGTGAAAGTTTGCACTGATCAGGTAGCATCGCGGCAACAGCCACGTAAGAAGCGTACTGTACTATTAAAATCGGTTCGTCAGTCACGGGTCACGGGGGTGTTTGACGTGACGAATTTTGCAACCTTGTCACGCGTCGCCCAGTCTCTTGACGAATATACTTTTCGTCACGGTAGATTCAAAATTTCGGTTCAGGGTGCCTGGAGCAATTTTCCTCAGCTATGAGCACTTCCCACTCAATATATGGCCCTTTTTGGCTTCAAATCTCACAAATATCGTGGTTCAGAGCAAGTTCCACAGCAAAAAATGGATTTTTCTGCATCACTCAAATATGTTCAAATAAATTGCTCAGGTTATTCCTACATTATTCCATTGAGTCACTTCTCATTCATCACAACTTCTGGAATATTTTTACGCCTTGGCGAAATTTTGGGGGATGTCACGCATCTCGAGCTCCCTTGACGAATTGACGAATTGGAACTTTCGGTCACGCATCACACCCCTTGACGAATTGATTTTAATAATACAGTATGCTTCTTACCCAATACACTAGCCCATCTCTCGCGAGCGCTCAGGATGTATGATGGCACATCTCTCCTGAGAGAGGGTGATATATCATCCCCCCAGGCCCAGGGCCCAGGGTTTGGTGGAACGTGGTATAACATTCCAAATCTTCGCGAGAGTACGGTGATAATATATGTTATCAGAGCCCCACTTTGGCCTATTCATTTAGCAGCAACAGGCCTCGCAAGGGCGGCCCGGGGTCTATTGTTAGTCTCACTAGCAGGTACCCGTGCTCCGCTACGGCAGTTGACTCAGTAGATTTCACAAATCAAATCAACGATATCATTGTAGTCTAGTAGTCTAGTAAATCAGATGTAGTTGCAAGCAAGTTGAAAAGAATAAACGAAGTCTAAATAGTATACGTAAAATTTTGCGAGTCATGTTTGTCGAATATTTCAGCCCGAGAAGGAGGTTGTCGCGGTCGCAGGGGAAGGGGAGGAAGTCGGACCGTCGGAGCTGTCATCGTCACGGTGGCGCTTCTGGTTGAAGTTGGAGTAGCTGAAGCGGGCCTTCGAACCAGCGGAAGAGCCTTGAACAAACGGGAATTAGATGTTGACAGAGAATGAGAGGGGAAATTTGCTTACCAGAGGCACCAGAAGTTGATGCAGCAAGAGCCGGGCTGGGGGTAGACGCCAAAGGAGTGTACACGCCGAGGAAGGCAATGTTGTCAACCTCGACACGGAAGCGCTCCTGCATTGTCTCACCCTCCAGAGAGGACGCAATCCCACTCTGGTATCCTCCAAAAGAAACATACCGTTTGACCCAGGGGACAGGCTTCTTTTTGTAGCGAGCGGTTTCAGGGAAGAAGCCGATGACCGGAAAGAAAGATTTAAGCGGTGGCGCAGCGCTGCTCTCGGTGGCCTGGACCTTTGCATGGTCATTGAAGGCATTGGTCCATTGCTCAGGATCGAGCGTGAACGTCCCGGCATTGATGTCCGAGCGGGTTACAACCCCCGAAGCAAAGATGTAGGGACGCAAAACACCGAGATCGATGCTGCGAAACAGCGCAGAAGTGGGGTTATCTGAGATGAGTCCAAGCTAGTAGAAAATGTGAGAATTTTGGAGAGAGGGTATACAAATTGCGGTATGCACAGTTTTGATGTCCCCAACAAAACTGTATTCCGCCTGCTCAACTGGATCCTCTGTGAAGACGTTGATCCCCTTCTCCATTTTCGCAATCTGCAGATAATATCTTGTAGGTCAGATGCTATGAGGTGGAAGAAGCACACAACGAACAGCAGCAATGACATGATACATCCCGATATCAGGATAGGCACGTTCCTGTTCAGAATAGTAATGTATGGAGCCCAAGACATCCTGGCCAGAGATGTGGATGGTGGAGTCGAAGACAGTCGTCCTGGGAGACGCCTTGCGAGGGTTCGTGAGCACAGTGTAGGTGGACATTGTAACCAAGCCAGAGAAGGACATTGTTGGGGATTGAGGAAGAAACTCCGCCGTCTGGGACCTCTTTTATATGGCGAAAGTTTGTGTGGGTTTAGTTTTTTGGAGCGTTGACGACTCCCGTTATTGTGGAAACGGCTGCCGAGTTGTTTGAGCAAACTTAAAGTTCACGTTAAGCGGGTTTGAATTTGCAAAAGAAATCTCCGGAAAGGGCAGGCCGAGTAGCTGTTTTTTGTCCAGCACCAGCTCTTAGATCATCAGAAAGCATGAAAGGAGGAGTTCACAGATGCAGAAGCTTTTCAAGCATTTGAAGAGGAAAGGAACACGAAGGAAGAATAGACGCGACGCGTTGGTTGGTCATGTTTATGTGCCGATCAAGCTCAGGCGCTGATACATTTTTCGAAGCCTTTCGCGTCCCTGGGATGTTTGGTTGACGGAAAAAATGCGGTCAGGGAGAACTCCATTTATCACTATTATTGAGCGTTTAAAAAAAATTCTGCACTGGAACTCCTATGCGTGAATAAATGAACAAAAGTCTTTGGTGCACAAACCAAAAACTTTGAGGTTTGCACCGGCCGTCACAGCGTTGATATATTCCATTTTCACAGTTTCAGATATATTCAGAGCTCTAATTAATGTACACTCTGTGCGTGTTCTAAACAGCCCTCGACCATAGGCAGCCTAACATCCGGATTTGATCGTCAGCAAGTTCAACCAAAAATTGAAGCAGGAAAAAAAATCACCTAATCAAGCAGCACCTCCGGGTAGACCACGTTGATCGTCTCCAACGCCACGCTGTTGTCAGGCAGCAAAACCCGGATGCGTTGGCCAGAAATTGCTCTTGAAAAAGCAACATACAGTTGACCATGGGAAAAAACAGGAACCCGAAGGTCGAGGCCGACAAATTTGACTGACTGGCCCTGTGCCTTATTGATGGTCAAAGCGAAGCCAAGTCGCGCAGGGAACTGGCGTCGACTGAATTTGAAGGAAAAGTCCGTCGAGTTTGAGGGTGTGAGAGAAATGCGCGGAATGAGAACAATCTCGCTGTCGTGATCTCCGCCCATCAGTTTGCACTCGAGAACACGGTCGGACATGCGGAGCAAGATCATCCTGGTTCCGTTGCAGAGCCCGCGTGCAGGGGAGAGGTTTCGAAGAAGGATTAATGGACAGCCGGTTTTGAGTGTCAGCTCTCCAGGAGGTAAACTCCCTGAGTTGAGAGAGCGAAGGAACTCGACGGGAATCAGGTTTTCGTCGGTACCAGGACCATCCGCACCAGTCTCCTCAATGATCTTGTCAGCACTGTGGTAGGTTCGAGCGTCACCGGTCAATTTGCTGAGGACTGTCGTATTGAGTTCGGAGACGTCTGCATCGCGTGGAGCGAGGATCATACGATTTAGGAAGTAGTCGGCAGGGGGAGGGGGTGTACTGGAGATACCGGGGTAGATGAAATCGATGAGCTCCTGGGGGCTGTCGGATTCCATTTCTGGGCGGAGCGGAATAGAGCTGTTAGGAGCAATGCCTCTGCCATGGCCAATGTTGAGCAGCCAAGAAGCAAATTCCCGCTCATCTTGACCCTCGGACTCAAGACGCATGTTGCGGTGGAGACGTAGAACTTCGATGTGAGCCCACAGAGGCGAGCAGCAGATTGCAGCATCAACGATCTCCTCACGTGAACCCTTGGGAACAACCGGAAGAATCTGCTGAAAGTCGCCACCAAGGACGACTGTGATTCCATGGGCGTTGATCGTTGAGGAGATCCCGTAGAGTGCGATCAAGAGCCTCGACAGTATGCCGATCTCATCCCAAATGATGAGTACAGTTCGTCTGAGCAAATCCGCGTGGTGGCTGTTTTTTGGGATGTTGAAGAATGACTCTGCATTGAGGCCGTCAATTGGTATTTTGAAGACCGAATGTGCAGTGCGACCATCTGGCATCAGCAGTGCAGCGATATCTGATGACGCGACACACAAAACCATGTTCTGCTCACTCCGGAGCAGATGACAGGAGGTTTTATACACGAAAGTCTTTCCCGTGCCTCCCGGACCATTGAGAAAATAAGTCTTGCCTGATCGCTCACGGACAGATGTAACGATCTTGTCAAATGCCGCTCGCTGCTCTAGATTGAGCAAGGCCATCTGCCGCTCAGCAAGTTCACGCTGCTCATCGCAGTTGTAATCGAGCTGGTCAGCGATAAGTGGGTTTACAACCTCGGCATCCCAGTCAATTTGCGGAAGCGGCATGGTCGGCCAGTCCCTGAGTGAACAGTTTGACTCCTTCAGCAGCTTGTCCAATAGGAACAGCCCGTAGTCGTAAACATCTTCGTCTGTAGGGTTGTGGCCCATCGTGCACAGCCTTCTCGCAAGATCATCGCAAATATGAGCCCGAAATTCAGTCCGCAAATTAGCGGGACGCGTTGGGTCACAAAAGAGAAGAAGAGTGGCAAAGAGCTGGCGCAATTGACTCCCGGTCCGCATCTCCGAAGCCTCTGAAAGGCATTCCCGCAATTCGCCGTCATCCTCCAGCAGGCCGCGGGCGAGACATGCCTCAAGAAATGAGGGATGGATGACACCATTGTACGTGCGCAAGTCCTCGAATGACTTCGGGCCCTTGACAGCTGTCAGGAGGGTGCGAAGATAGAAGCGTTCCCCGCCATTTGTAGCAACGAAAAACATACGCCCAAGTGCGAAACCCTTCTGACGGACCGCCCAACGCTTGTCACCTTTGTCGCTTTTCCACGTGAAGTGCTGAGGGAACTCCTGATATGTGTACTGCCGCGCGAGTGTCCCGAGTGCACTGGTATTGGCATTGGCCCCGAAGAAAGCCGTTAAGCATGTGCGCTCGCCCGCTGCGCGATCAAGGAGAGCTTGCGGATCTTCCCCAGCATTGAACAGCACCAAATGCTGGCCCAGTAGGTGAACCTATGCACAAATGATCAATTAAGTGCGCACCAATAAGGTCCTGTTCGAGGGACAACAAAGACTTGTTTTAACCAATAATCCAAAGTTAGCATGCGACGGATTAAAGGTTGGCGTGCAACAATCGGAAACGTAGGGGTAGATCAGTAGATCCTATACATAACACGGACACGTGTATACCTGATTAAGCTACCAGAACTAACACATGTATACCTGGTAGTGTAATCACCATAGTGTAAGAGTTTTAGTGTACAGTATATACGGAGGATGGGTTTGAGTGGTACAGCACTGAATCGGGAGTCCCTGCTGCAGCCAGTGCCTAAACAGCATCTGTCTCGTCTCAGGTCGTCCAAGTTCGGGGCTTGCTTCTTAAACCAATACTCTTAGAGTTTGTGTTTTAAGGTCTCAAGTTTTATAAAGTGATATTGTTGCCTTTGGATTAACGTCCACTGTTGGGATTGAGTTTGGGATCGTCGGAATATTGGTCTTGTCAGAGTTATTGGGAATTGGGATCATCGGACTATTGGCTACCAGAACCAGTGTTGTTCTGTGTGAAAAGCTGAGAAGCTTATATCTAAAAACCACTTGTAGAAAAGAGCATTCTTACCCAAGGATATTAATTCTGCTAGTTTGCGCACTTTGGGGGAAAAGCTCGGTTTAGAGTAATCCACAAAGCAACCAGCAACAGGAAAACTTAAACAGTGTTCCTTGGACCTTTCTAAAAGTGTCCTAAAGACTTGTAACTCGTCGGACATCATCTAGATGTTCAACAAGGAGGAAAGGAGACGTATTCAGTTGATAGTTGTGGTCTAATACATTATTCTACGGAATAAGTGTATTACTGCATTCTGTCCGTTGGGTTCGAGCTTACTAGTATACCTGTCGTAGATACCGAGCAACCCTTTCAACGGGATTGAGTAAGTCTGATTTTACGGGTTTGATTTGCAGCAGCTGGTTCACGCAGAAAGAGAACTTAAAGATTGCATTTGGAGAACTTTAGGTGAAACAGAATTCATTTCAAGAGACTTTTAAGAGACACATAGAAGAGGTAAGTTGTATAGGTAGCGTGTCGATGTCGAAGAAAGTCAAGATATGTGCGTTGGCCAAGCCGGCATGTTGTCAAGGTTGTCAAAATAGTCATGATGTACGGGGAGGAGTCCGGATGCGAAGAAGAGATGCAACGGCAAGGAGAGGACACGAGCGCGACGGACGCGACAGTGTATAAAGCAGATCGGTTTGTTTGTCTCAGTGTGCCCAAAGGAATGGATAAAGCTGATTGGCCAGTAGATGCTTCACGTGACACATGTCTTTTGTATAATAGATGGACACAAGCTTTAGGACCCTTGCCTCCAGCACGGCTTGTTGGGCCTCTGCCCCAAACCCCCGTTAAATCCTTGTTTCGCCGCAGACACAGCGGATACAGAGTCCGGGGGTTCACCCGCACACAGCGGATTCCGAGTCGTGGGAACCGGCAGGGCGTGGGACCAAACCACGTGAATTTTCATGTGACTTTAGTGGCTGTGTACATTGTGTTTTAAAGTATAGGATCTATATTGTACGATGTAGACATGGAGCATTCCCAGAGGAAATGCTGCAAGATTGACATCAACATATCCCAAAACTCCGAGGCGCTGCGCATCCAGATTTTTGTATGGGTGTCGATAACGGTTATTGCTTTCCATTTCATGTGTTCATATAATTTTGCTGACCTTGCTCTTTGCAGCATGGTGCCCCTTACATCAAATGGGGGGTGGGGACATGGCCGTGGTTTGGAATTTTTTTTGTGGGAGATTGATTGCTTTATCGGGGTGCTTTGGGGCCAAGGTCCGTTCACATGACTCCTATAAAGCCCCTCCCAGCTGATTCTGACGAAGCCCTCCTTCTGCCATCGTCACGCTACCCGTTATCAGAGCACATCATGGGAATTTTGTGGCAGCTATATAATCAATGTCATATGGATCTCACTAGTCTTTCTTCTTTGTCTATTTCCACTCCAATACAAACGTTCTGAATGGTCTACTTGCCGATGTTCGAGCACAAGGCATGTACATGTTATGGAGTCATTCGCGGTAACTATTCTCACTGGCACTCATTCCTGGTTACGAGTTCTAAATTTATTTAGACTCGTTTTTATCTCCGTTTGTACAGCCAAGTGAGGTGAAAATTGTGTAATGACGTATGCGCTTCGTGTTGGATGCATTACTATATTAGTCAATTTTCGTGGGTATTTCTTCCTTTTTGAGTTCCTCTCGTATCTCTTCTGACGTTATCATTGCGTAAGATCTTTCACGATTCTAGGGCGCTTGATGAGCGCTTGTTGACGTCTTCGTGGTAACGAGGTACGAGTAATCGAGAAAAAAGGGTTTGTGGATCAGCGGAAGTCGGAGATCGAATCCTTCCTGTCTTCTCCCCTCATGTACCCGCAGCAGAACAATGCTGGCCATCTCCCTGCTCATTTTTACTTGGCCGCCCTCCCACCCACCCTTCATCAATATTTTCCCATTTCTAGTCTAGTCTTTCTTCTATTATATCTGCACATTTCGACATTCCTCATTACTTCTGCTTTCAACTACAACTGCTACATCTTCTAGCTATATCTACCAATGTACTACTTATCAGGGCCAATGTTCAGGTATCCGCTATGGAACCCCACATTGCGCCGGAGAGCGTGTTTCTCGCACCTCTCACCCCGCTTGTCGTCTTCTTGCTGTCATTATTCAGAATACTCCCGTTGATTTGGTGCGCTTATGACTCCTGTAGTGCGATCTGCTTGGGTCTACGGTACGTTGTAATTCCCGTATGCTGTTTCTGGTCTTACAAGCCAAGCCTGCTCCGCCCTTCCCTTTACTTTGTGCACAGTTTTTTTTGCTCTCTTCTTGTTTCGGGAGATTATACTGAATATTTGTTTAGAGACAAGTGAAAGATCGGTATGTATATAACTAAGGAGAGTACGCTTGGAACTTTCCAGCCATGTCCCACGTGCAGTCGCTCGGTTTCCAAATTCCCTCGCTGCCATATACTGCCAGCCTCGCGCGTGTCGGGTCTCCGAGTCTACTGTTAAATGTCTGCCATTCCTCTGGAATCGTGCTACCAATTTCCTCGCATTTTTCTCCAATATGACCTTCAGGACGTGGTACAATCGGAGAGATGCTATGGCATTGCAGCGGCATTCATGCCTTGATTTGTTAAAATGTTGCTCACTTACATTCGATCTGTTCCTTAGTCAGTTGTATTGCACTCCAGTCGCTCTAAGCTAAATCTTTGTCAATCCTGAACCCGACCACTTCCTCTATGCTTGTTTTGAGCGCTATTTGCGTGGCTTTGCCTGGGTTATTTTTCAGCTAAGTAACCTCACCATCATACCGGTGTCTGCCAAGTTACGCATTTCCATCCTCATGTTATCCTATACTCTTTTAATATGCTGAAACCTCTTTCGGTACTTTGGCTGTCATCAGAAGCCGACGTAATTCCTTCGGAATGGGCTCATCTGGCAGATCACCCAAGGAGACACGGTATGGATCCTAGATATGTGGAAATCAGAGCTGAGTCTGCCAATTTGCCTACCGGGTGTCTAACTGAGCGCAAATAGCTCGTAATCTATATCAGTTAAGAGGATGGGAAGGCTGGTATGCTGAGTTGGAATATTTTTGATAGTATATATTTCACTCGCTGGTAGCTTACTCGTCTCCCCCGCATCCCACATGAAGAGCCAGTACCGGCATCGCCCCCCCACCGAAACCCACCTGCGCTCCTGCAGGCCCCCGCACCAGTGCCGTGGAAGGTGTTGATTTACTTACGCTCGCTGATTTGACGCAGGCGAGTCCTCCCTGTGAAATCGAAATAATCCACATACTCTATTCCCAGATCTCACTCGCACCCCCTCGCTGTCGCGCCCGCTTTCGGGGACGAAGATCTTCCCTGTAATCAGTAAAGACGCGCAGTAGTAACCTGAACATTTGATTTCTCAGTGGGCTGACTTCTGCAAGGTATTAGATTCACCGGTGTCGTTGAAGTACTTAATATTCTTAACTATCGACTTATCGCTTTGGAGTGTTTCAAATGCAGATAAATATGGTGTGTGGATTGTTTCCGTTCCATGTTATCTGATTGATCTCAGGCTGCCAGTGCAGTTTCTATGAAGACTGCTTTGACGTTTGAGGCCGATTGTGAAAACCTGGTTGCTGCGCGGTTGTATCTTATTCCCACCAATCTCCTGAAGCCATCCTGCTCGGCAGTCAGCCCATGCTCGAGGTATTGTTGCTTGTGCGTGCAGAGAGTGGCAGGTAAGATTTCTTGCGCATTTTATAAACCTTAAATAATTCGCAATATCAGAGTCGCGTTTATGTTACACCTGCTTTTTTGGTCCAACCTCGTGATCTATAAAAGCCAGCGTATGTACCAACTTGGGTTTGCCTTATCAAAAATCTCTCACAGTGATCTCAATATTCATCTAGCAGGTCTGGTTGACGACATCTTTCCACCTCTCCACGGAAGATCCCAAACCCACTGCAGTATCCTTCCTACACTTAATCATGTGGCTCTAAAGCTGGTGTACATCTACATGCCGGGTAGTCTCTCGTAGAGAGACACTTCAACAAAATGATCCTCGTACTTCGCAAGCATGTTGGGTTACTCCTCATATCCGCGCTCGAGATCTGTACGAGATCCTGTTTGAACCTGCCAATTGGTTTGGAAATGTGTTCTGTCAACTAGAGGATTTGTATTTATTTAGTGTCCCCGTCTCCTGGGATGCCCCTGGCCTATTCGAGTCGTTACAGATCGTCAAAATATCTGACTTCTCCTGCACTGCTGCTCTCGATCCCCTCATATTTCCCGCCTCATTCCCGGTCGCAATTAATCTGCGGGTCGTTCGCCTGAGGCCCATGTAGGCTTTCAAATTTCCCACGGGATATTGTTTGCAGTCAGCTTTGCTGCAGATGTTGGACGTGAAGTTCTATAGTACTGGCTGAGCTTTGTCAGTCGTTTGTTGGAGGCTATAGATGCTCCCATTTTATCCGAGCTCGTCGTGCGGGGGTCTACAGCCAAGTAAACCTGTTGTTGTGCCCAAAGCTGCTCTCGGGCATCAAGATTTTCTCCGCTCACCATTGGTTCGGTTATAGTCCCCTTAGATGTACACTTATAATGTTTTGCCGCGCGGCGCCGAACTCGTATTGCCATGCACAGCAATGGCCCTAAAGCCCACGTCAATGTGTCGGTGCTACAGGCTGCAAAAGAGTAGTTAGATGCCTCCTACCCTGCTGCTGTATTTTTTGAATCCATATCCTGCATTAGAAATTGCGTGACGAAGCGAGAGAAAGGCTAGGAAGTCACCAGAATCGGCGGCCAGCCTCAGCATTGTGTCACACCCTTGTCACACCCCGCCCTGGTTGCGCCGCACGCCACGGGAAAATATTCGCCGAGCCATCAATATGTCACAACGCCGATCCGCAATCAAGTCTCATCCAGAACCTCCATGCCAACATTCTGGGACAATAAAATCCCAAATATGTCATTTACTGCTGGCTGGAGACTTCAGACAATGCTTCAGTGGCCAAAACCCGGTCCCAAGTAGTACAGATAATTACAATCTTCGTCGGAAATAACCCGATACTATCCACAAGCTTTCAAATGACGAATACGTACGTGGCAATTATATCAACAGTCTTTGCTATGAGTAAGTTCCATGCTCAAGCATTCAATTGTCTCCCCGCTGAACAGACGTTCCAGTCTGGTCCTCGACTGTGTCATTTAAAGATGCTATCAGCCAGAGTAAAGCCACTACGGGCCAGAGTGACCACATTCCTCCGATGGTATTTAGGGAGTGGATGACAGGAACAACAGCCTCTGCCATCCATTCCACGACGAATGATGATCAGGTAAATTCCAAGCCAGAAATTTGGGAATTGGAGTGATGGATGGACCACTTAAGTTGGAGTGATTGAACCTGGAGCAGGGAAGAGTCTGCAAGATCTACCGTGCCATATTGTATTTTTATATGCCCATAAATTAACCATGTGAGTCCTGCACTTTAAATCATTCAGTCCCCTATCCGGTCAGCTATGTGGACATGAGTGTAAAACGCAAATGAAAACTCTGATACACATGTTGAATTTTGTTTGACCTACTGTGCTGAATGGCGGTGATGAGCAGAAACCAAATTAGCCTTGAGACCATAGGAATTCGTCCTCCCTGCTTCCCAATGATCCACAGCATGACGGGTGAGTTGTACATAGTGGCACTGAGTAGCATCTGTAATCATACTTGTACATCACATGTAGAACCGTGGTTTTGAATTGATTGCCAACTATCTCCTGTCAACGAGAGCCTCATTCAAATCTCAGGCTATTTGCCTAGGGCTCCTACTGGTCATGGCACTGGCAACTGCTGTTGTTTCAACAGTAGTTGATTGAGGATCCAAAGTTCTGAGGGGGCTTCAACAGGGGGCTTAGCTTGCACCCCAAGCCAATGACAACCTCCTTTGAAATAACTTGAATGAATGGGGTGTTGTGGCAACACATTGGTGCAAGATCGACAAGGTCAAATGTTGAACATGGTTGAATACATGGTGCATGTCATCCATCACTGCCCACAGTCATTGTTGATGTCCTGGTCGGAGCATAAATGGTTTCATAGAATGATAATTTTATAAAGAGTGAGATATACATTGACTTGAGATAAATGTGAGTTTAACACAGAACGAAAGGACTTCATACTACTCTGGCTTCTCTGGTGCATAGCAATGTGCCCAGTCTGTACCATGGACAAACTTGTCATACAACAGACATGTCTGCCGTTGGCCAATCACCAGTGTGGTGTGAGGAGACCATAATCCAAATGTGTGAGTTGGGTGGAGCCAAAAAAGTGGCTCTGATGGATTGCAAGAGACCCAACCATCCTTAATTTGCCAATGCAGTGGGATAGAAGGAGGCTTGAGAAGAAGAGCCTATAAGTAGAGAAAATTAGATAGAAGGGAATGCATAGAGAGAACGCCCTACATTAAGTAAATTCCGTCCACTGGGTGTGTTGGAACTGGGTAAAATGGAAGACTGTTTGAGAGTGCTCATGGCATCCCAGACACAGATTGTCTTATCAGAAGAGCCAGACACAATATGTCTGCCATCTGGCGAGAAGGCAACAGAGTGCACATGAGCTGTGTGTCCAGCCAAAGCCACACCGTGAGCTACTTTAGTTTCTGCATCCCAAACACGCAGTGTGCAGTCATAGGAGCCCGACACAATATACCTGCCATCTGGTGAGAAGGCAACTGAGGTGACTACCTCAGTATGCCCTTCTAATGGTTCGCCCAGGACAATTCCAGTCCTTGCATCCCAAATGCAGATAGTGTGATCATGGGATCCAGAGACAATTTGCTGAGAATCTGGTGAGAACGCAACACAGGAAACTATCCCAGTATGACCATTCATTAGCTCACTAAGAAGAGCTCCACTTGCTGAATCCCAGATTTGGATAGTATGGTCACTAGAGCTGGACACAATATGTTTTCCATCTGGTGAGAAAGCTATGGAATTCACCCCTGTTGGATGTTCCTTCAAGGGCCTCTGTTGAGCACCCCCAGTCTCTGCATTCCAGATGCGGATAGTGTGATCATCGGAGCCAGATACAATATACCTCCCATCAGGTGAGAAGGCAACTGAGTTCACTGCATTGGTGTGTCCTTTCAATGGTTCACCCACAACAGCTCCTGTCATTGCATTCCATATGTGCACAGTACGATCATAGGACCCAGATGCAATGTGCTTCCCATCAGGGGAGAATTTAACACAGGTCACTTCATCGGTATACCCTTGCAATGGTTCACCCAGTGCAGTTCCACTCTCTGCATCCCAGATTCGAATAGTGCGGTCAGGAGATCCAGACACAATATATTTGCCATCATGGGAGAATTCAACAGAGAGAACTGTACCTTTATGCCCTTTCAATGGGTTTCCTACTGGAGCTCTGCTGTCTGCATTCCAAAGCTGAACAGTGCGGTCACCAGACCCAGATGCAATATGCTTGCCATCTGGTGAGAAGGCAACACAGTAGACCCCACCAGTGTGTCCTTCCATTGGCAAACCCACAGCAACCCCAGTTTTTGCATCCCAAATACACACAGTACGGTCTTTGGAACCAGATATGATATGCTTGCCATTTGGCGAGAAGGCAACAGCGTAAACCCCATCAGTGTGCCCTTCCAGCAAAGCCTGAGGAGCTCCAGTTTTCACATCCCAGAGACGTACAGTGTGATCACAAGACCCCGACACAATAAACTCACTGTTTGGTGAGAAAGACACTGATGTCACTCCATCAGTGTGCCCTTTCAATGGTTCACCCTGCGCAGTACCACTCTCTGCATCCCAAATTTGGATAGTGTGGTCATATGCTCCAGAGACAACATATTTGCCATTGGAAGAGAATGCAACTGACCATACCTGGTTGGTATGGCCTGCAAAGACAGCTAGGCACTTTTCTTCATGTTGTCTGGTTGCCGATGAATGGGTTTGGACTTGGCTGATGTCACTTTTTAACAAGATATGCTGAGTAGCACCAGTTTCTGCATCCCAGACATGCACAGTACTGTCACTAGAGCTCGAAATAATCTGCTTGCCATCTGGTGAGAAGGCAACACAAAGGACCAAATCAATGTGTCCTTCCAGTAGTCTAACTGAAGCAGCTCTAATATCCCAGATCCGCACAGTGTGGTCATAGGACCCGGACACAATATGCTTGCCATCAGGCGAGAAGCTGACTGAGGTTACTCTATCAGTATGCCCTTCTAATGGTTCACCTAGAGCAACTCCGGTCTTCAGATCCCAGATCTGTACAGTGCCATCAGAGGATCCAGACACAATACATTTGGAATCAGGAGAGAATGCAACCGAGTGTACATGGCCAGTGTGGCCTGCAAAGAGCTCTATTGTGGCTGGCCACTTTTCCACGCGCCCTTTGGTAACTGACAATAAATGAGGAAATTGTGGCCAAAATGCCCGACCAATCTCAGACTCTGCTGGTGCCAAGGCCAATGCAGACACATAAATGTGTGGGGCACTTCTAATGATTGCTTCATAAAAAAATAAAATAAAGCTTTTGGCATCTCTTGCAAATCGGATCAGAGATGGGTTCTAACATATTTCAGTTTTTGTTATCATGAACAGCAAGAAACATGCATACCACATCAGACCATGTAATCAACCTGGATAATGCTTTGGAGGCACAATCTACCATCCCGAGCAAACTCAGCACCTCCAGCCAAAACAGGAACTGTTTGATGAGAAGTCTTTCTGCATCTTCTGCATTGTGAAGTTCATAGGACCGTGTTGTAAGATGATCTACCCAAAATTGACAGGCATATCTGAGATGATGTGGTATGCACTTGTCAAGCCGATTTTGCAAATCAGTTATGTCAACATTTTGCAAGTATGAGGTGGGAAGATCACAAATATTGAATCTGAGTTCCTTGTACATCAGTTTGAGGAGAGCAGAGGTCAGAGACTGTTGCTGGGGTTCTGTGCCACAACGAACCTCCTGACGAACATGAGACATCATAAATTCTCTGAAAGAGAGATGCCGGATCTTGATTGCTGCACCAAAGGTATCAGGGACATGGATCACAGCACTAAGTGGCAGCAATATCCCATGAAGCTCCTCTGGATCCAACTCCAGTAATGCTCCAAGACTTGTGGAATCCAGTGGCTCAAAAAGCTGCAAAATAGTGCTCAGAACTGTCATAGCTTGATTATAGACAGCTTGTGCACGTTGCTCTCCTGGATGAGGTGCAGGAATAGCTTCATCTATAATCCGGAGATATAGACCATGTAAACCAGTGAGGACCTCTCCACATAGGAGGTAGTCAATGGACTTCTGTGGGGGCACCCGTGGCAGTCCTCCAAGAACATAACAAACAGCAGTGGCTGCAAAGACAAAAAGCCCACTTGCACGATTTGTTAGTTCTTCAATGTCTTGGTTCCGAATCTTCCAAGGATGTCTTGTTATCCAGTTGGCACCGTTGAGAGATTGCTCAACATAGTGGTAAATGTCAGAGCTGACTGACCTGATGTCAATGTCATCCAGAACAATTCCATAAGTCAGAGAGACTAGAGTGCTAAGCTTGAGATAGGAAAGAACATCCGGACGCCCAGACAGAAAGAATCGGATGTGATCAGGGATTCGACCAATATTATCTGAAAGCCATCGAAGAAAAAGCTGGCCATGGTCCTGTCCACATTCATCCAGAGCATCCAGACAGATTACCCAAGGCCTTTGACTTGGAGGTAATTTTTCAAGGATTTCAACCACCAGTTTTTGGAACTGCGTATCTGGTTTGGTATCAAGAATGCCAGCCCGATCATTGTCCAGGAAATCAGTGAGGCAGTTCCGAAAAGTCACATCATAATCTGCAAGGTGCTTAGCTAGAGTGGTGGGAAGACAGGTGATCTCTGTGCGCTCTGGGTAGTCCCGTGAGAAGAAGAAGGAAGCTGCCAGTATGTCCTTTTCCTCAGACAGAATAGTGGCCACACTCTTTGCAATGGTGGATTTGCCAGACCCTGCAGATCCACTGAGCATGATCACCCGCTCCCCAGAGCCTGGATTGGTGCTCAACCGGGCGACTATATCCTTGATTATGCCTACTCGAGTGCCATTCATACATCCATCTGGAGTATTGGCAGAATTGAAGCGTGCTGGTGCACATTTGAGCTTATCCAGAATCTTGTTGGCTAAGACTGTGTCAATTTTCCTTTCAGCCGTTTGCACTAGCACCTATGTCAATAGACCTTGTTTGTGCTTTAACATAAGTGGTTCTCTCACCATTAGATGCCATAGACTCGACACATTTTTCAACTGTGTCAATTTTCCTTTCAACTGTTTGCACTGGCACCTATGTCAATAGATCTTGTTTGTGCTTTAACATGCCTGGTTCTCTCACCATTAGATGCCATAAATCCGACACATTTTTCAATTGAGATATTGCTGTAGAACTAGAGACAGGTCAAAACATTGAAGTAGAACAATTGAATATCCATACAGTGAAATTGTGGATCTGGCTTGCAATAGAATCCTTGATGGCCTGGATTCTTTCCTTGTAGGGCTTGCTTCGGATAAACCGCCGGAATAAACTTTCACCTGCCAGAGCTTCGCATTCTGGGAGATTCTTCCCCAGTTCTCTGAATCCCGGGGAAATCAATTAATTTGCAGCACATTGCGTATGAATGACTCACGAAGACAACATGTTGAGCCGTGCCTTCAGATCACCATCGACCCCTGCAGTACTGATATTAATAATTTTTTTCAGTGACTGCTCGAGTTTGGAAAGGTCATCTTTGTTTGCTTTCATTGTCTGCCATTTGTCAGTCAACAATTTTCCATGTGTGCATGGAGTCGGCTACCGAGAGCATTGTCGCTAACTCCAGAAGCCCATTGAGTGTGCCCTCTACCCCAGGTATATTGATACCGGTGACAGCTGCTCTGGCCAGTGTCAGCGCAGGGAGAACGACGTCGTCGAGCATTGTGGCCGACGCAAGTTGAGGTGGAGTTGTCGCCATTGAAGTCGCAAAGAATTCGGGTGGTGGGAGAGGAAGGCGGAGTGGAGTCAGGAGAATTAAATAAGCTGACCCCTAATGCAGCAGTCACACCGGTGATACCTAAATTTCGGCCATCTAACAATTGAATATAGAACTCAAAGTTTCGCATTACGAATCAAATTGAGTATCAACTCGCGTTTCCTTCCTGTCGAAATGCCCCGGTGTTGCCATATATGGCAACCCCGAGGCATTTCGGCGCGAACGGAACGTGGACTGATTCTCGTTTTGATTCGTAATGCGAAATCCAACGTTCTATATTCAATTTTTAGCTGCCCGAAACTTGGGGATTGCCGGTGTGAGTAAATTGAAATGGTTGCGATGTTTATGAAATCAGCGCCCATATCTCCAAATCACTTGTTTCTGATCCTCGTCGTGGCGGCCAAATCAGGAATCAAGTGTAGATGAATATTTCTGAGGCACAGAAGGCATCCTCATGTATTCCGCAAGTCCAATGATTCTGGCACCGCACCCAACTTGAATTTCCTCTCCCACCAGCAGTACTTCCTTGCGAACTTGCTCGAGAACTCCATGGGGAATACGCCGTGTGTGAGCGGATCGCACGGTGATTATCGATTGCTGGATCACTTCACAGCTATGTATGCTATCACGGGCTGATGATTTATTACAAGTGACACCTGCTGGAACGGGACGACATCTATACCAAGTACTACTACTGCCGGTTCTGCAGCACAAATCGAACGTTCGAACTTCGAAGATCTGTAAAAGGGGGACCCTGCAGTAAAGACACCGGGCTGATAGAGGCTGATATATGACTGTGCGTTGCGCCAGAACCCGGCAATACCCTTGGAGGTCCGTGGCTCCTCTTTGCACCGTGATTGGTGGCTTCGGCCGGGGGCTAGCGGCAAATAAGCACAAATTCCTCAACAAATTTCGTTACGAGTACATACCCTGTCTAGACTGCGAAAAGGGCTGGAAAAAAAGCGAAAAGACGCTAAGAAAAAGTACCCCAAAACGGAACGGGAGTCCTGGGGCCGTCCGACCGAACACGGCTATTTCCGGAGGGCCAGGGTTGGCACAGACGAATCTCGGAGATTGGCCCGAACTCGGACGGACAAAAAATTGGGTTCAAGGGGTTTGGGTGACCTAACCTCCAAGGGTATTTATTGTCAAAGAACTTCCAACTTGCTTGACCACAGCCCGAACCGTGCCGTGTAACAACACCTACCATTTTTGGGCTACAGGTCGCAAGAGAGACGCGAGGCGCAGAATGTCGTACGGAGGATGCAGTGGAGCCAATGGCAGACTCGGAGATCCGAGTCAAGTAGTGGCAAGTGATAGCGATAGTGATAAAATTATACACAGTAGTGGGGTGGAATTAATGGCACACTGTTTCCCGACTCCATCGTCCGCATGAAGGGTGTGCCTGCCCTCTCAAGCTCGACGTTGTCATTTCGGCGTTTGAAGCAGAGATGCACGCGATGTTTCGAGGTAACCGGCGATCAAATATGAGCACGGCGATCAAAGACAACAAAGGAATGCCCAGGCACAACCCAGGCGGCTCAAGCATGGACGGCAAGGTGATGTAAACCCTCCTACTGAATTGGCCCGCCCATGAGGCCCGAGCGCCTTTCAACATCTTACGCAGCCTGGCTTCTCCGGCTTTTTCCGTTGAGCTTTACCTAGAGCCAATCCACGCTTGGACTCAGGCCTATCCGACGAAAGCTGCGCGCCAACTTTTCCACTGCCGAGCGCTTGGTGAAGATCGATGTAGCCAGGCTGGACGGGAAATTCTGCCAAATCGGAATGTCAAGGATCGTCCAGCCGAACATGCCTCCACTTCTTTCCCCACTGCGATCGGCTTTGAGTGGTGTACGTCGACAATGTTATCCTCACGGGTGGATGCTTGTCAGCGATAACGCAGACGACCATGAGTGGGCAGTTCCACACTGGGGTTGTCTTTGATGTGATCTTCCATCGAAGTACATAAAGCGCAGAGAAAGCCCACCTGTTGATAATAGTCGCCCAGTCGCCAACACCGCACCCGCAGCATCGCTTTTCTGTTCAATATGTCGCCGCAGTGAGTCCATATTTTAGTATTTATCTGCTCAGTTTTGCCCTTGACTCACAAATTTCGCAGCACGGGTACAAAGAAGGTCGAGAAGGCCGAGTTCGATGACGTGATGAATAAATTCAGAAACCTGCCCGGACGCGTCACCATCCCGCCCGACGATCTCCTGGCTTTGATGAATTTGATCCCTGTGCCCGAAAGAGACGTGGTTGGAAGCTCTGCGCTTTTTTCGGAGGAGGCAAAAAGTTGCGCTCACTGCCTCCGTGTTTTCAGTTTCCTCGACATAGCGAAAACGGGGCTCAAACATCACACTAAAGAATTCCTGGCGGAGGTCATCACTGGGAAACTTGGGTACTTCGTGAACGACGGGTCCCATCCATTCGATTGCGCCAACTGTGGCGTAACGTGCCCTGACCCATGCGAATCTTACTCGACGAGTGACACTGACTCCAACTATGTTTGTGTCCAATTTCACGACCAGACCGGCCAGAAACGCTTTTACTACCATTAGGTATGTCGTAGCTTACATTTTAGCTCGCTGCGCTGATCATGGCGGGATTTTTTTCAAATCGCTAGTTTCCGATCTCCCAACCCCGCACCATCCCGCATCTCGCGTCCCAACTTGAAATCTCTCATTTAACCTCTTTCACGATCATTGTACGGAATATAACATGAACGCACCTTTTCCAATTTTCAAAAAAAAAAAAAAAGTTTCGCGTGTCCTCTGGCCTGATTTTTTTTCTGAGTGGGAGTCCTGGTTCGTGTAACAGACCCTTGAAATTACGACGAGGGTCCGAACGAGTCAAAAATCAGACTCGGACTCGATGTACGGCGGGCGGTGAACCTGTGGTACACATGTGCGGAAATCTTGGGGCTACTTACATAGGCTCCGGGAACAACTTGTGCTTTGATTTGTGTTAGGTGCTCAACTGCTTAGGCCCGACTCAATAAAAGGGCTTGGACATATCAGGTTCTTATGCTGTGTTCCAGTTTCGCCTGTAAAGACAAAAAAGGACGCTGCGAGTGAGATGACGAAGAGACCTACGCCTCAGTAAGCGTTAATGAGGCGCGATAGTGTCAGGCCGGGAGTGGCGGCGATACAAGAGGCGACGTAGGAGGCGAGGAGGTGGGACGGACCGTCAATATACAACGAAGCGACGGAATAGCGCGTAATTGATATTGGCAACCAACGCAAATTCCAATTTCCAAAGTATTAGCAACTGTCCCGCATCCTCCCCTCCCGCCGCACGTCCTCATCTGCCTCCTTCTAAGGCTCCAACCGTTTCCGTTTACTTTTCCTGGGGTAGCAAAAAGTTTATAAACCGTTTGTAAACGGTTTAAACGATTGTCAAGAATCTGACAGCTTACCAGGTCTTGGAGGTTGTCTTGTGATGCAAAAGATTGTGCCAGCCAGGTCGATACGTGTGTTCAAAACCCACACAGAGTCCCAGAACACAGAACCGCTCACCGATACGCAGGACCTTCCAAATTAGTGCGCGTTTTGATCACGCTTGGCCTTCTCGGCAAATGAGGCACCAGCATTCCGCCCTTATCCCGCCTTCACGTAGATCTTGGTACACTTCGGGGTCAACATATAACATCAATTCGTTGTATGCATGTTCAGAATGGTCAAATTCCTTGATTTGACCGGTCCGCCAGGTGCGAGTGAACTGCCCTGAAAAACACCATTTATAAACTGTTTAAAACTGTTTATATACCGTTTCCGTTTGTTTTGTCCAGCTCCACAAATGAAAACTAAATGGTTGGAGCCTTAGAAGAGACTAAATCTTGTGTTAGAAGAGAGCCATGTCCGTGGCTCCCAGTTGCGCACCTTGCTACATGATGCACAAGAATGAAGAATGCAGTGGATGAGAGACCCAAGTGAAGCATTGCTTGGGTGGCAGAGAGGAGAGCGACGATGGTGGGGCACGACAACGGCGTGGATTGTCGTGGGGAAGAAGCAGGCGGCCGGAATTGATGGATGCGTGCGCAAACAACGGCCGGCACATAGGCGCCAAGGAATGGGCGTAGGTTGGGCTGATGGCAAGGATAGGGAGGCCAGATACTAGGTAGAGGGCATAAGCGGGAAAGTTGATTAGATTTAGGGAGGGACCGGAGTAGGCCAAGAGTTGTGTTGGAAGTTCAGGTCACACTAGCAAGAGACTCTCAGAGGTATATTTGGGGTGGGCGTCGAGAGTACAAAAAGGATACGCGAAAGATAACGATACGGGCTTATAAGTGACATGTGAGGCGGAGCAAGCGGAGATGTAGAGTAACGGAGGAAAGTCCGAAGAATGACGACGCGTGATGGTCACATCTGCTAACAAAGGCCCCGGGAAGCTCTACCAAAGGGTTGTCCGAAAATTTGGGTTTTTGAGGTCGAGAAATGGCCAAATCCTTGTCCGAAAGTTAGGTTTTTGAGGCCAAAATCTCTCAACCCTTGTCCGGATTTTGGGTTTTTGAGGTGGGTCTGTATCACGTTCCAGATGTTGCAAAAATAGAAAGAGGAAAAAAACTGGGGAGGGAGGAGAAACAAATTGGATGAAATTTCAGAATACCCCTATACTGGGTCCCCAGGTAGTATCTGGGTCCAGGAGACCAATCCTCGAAGGATTATGGCCAGGGTTGAGCTGAGCGTCGCTATTGCGTGGGTAGAACAATGGCGGATCATCGGGCCGTCGTACACCGCCACCACTTTATTTATTCGACCAGCTCACAGCTGGTTTGCTGTCGAGTTGAGTCCGCCTCAACTGTCAGATGAGTCGGGTTTAGACTCGATTGAGGTCGAGCTCACATCGGGTTTGCTGCCTACTCTCCCGCCAAAGTCCGCACAATCCCTGAGTGTGGGAACGTTCGACAAATTGGGTCGGGCCGACCTCGAATTATCATTGCCCTTATACATTGTCCCCATGATTCTAAGAACAAATAGCGAGCCATCTGGTAGCCATATATAATGTTCACGTTGTTACCTGGACTCTTTCACACTGCTACGACAAATAACTCCCGATTTTGACATGAATTTCATGGCTGCGGGAAAGAGAACGGGAAAACTTGCACAAAAAAGAATCTGGGACATTAGGTCTGTTAGGGCCAATGGAGGTTCAGTTTTTACTCTCTTTCTATTACATCGGTTTTTTTGGGGTGAATAAATAAAGTGGTGGCGGTGTACGACGGCCCGATGATCCGCCATTGTCCACGCAATAGCGACGCTCAGCTCAACCCTGGCCATACTGTAGTATTTAAATCACTTCGGATGTCACGCGTCACAGGGCCCAAAATTTTCGAAAATTTTCGAACCTGTCACGGGTCACCGACGGGATTTTCGAAGGTGCAAAACCAGTCACGAAAAAGCCGGAAAAGGCCCGCAAAAACCATTTTTCGTGCGCGCGGCGCGTACAGGCGTATTTCCGCATTCGATCCCTCATGCTCTCACGAAATGCCAATTTTGGTTTGCATTGGCAAAAGTGGTAGATCTGCGCTGCGATGGGGGCTGAAAATTGATGAGGTGGGACACTGTTAGGTCGCGGGCCGGCAATGAGCACTTCTCCTGTCCTCCTGGGATACTCAGAATGTCGGGAAACCCGCTTATCGTGATGGTGGCGGGAATCCGTGGGGTACGGATTTTCGAAGTTTGTTTGGATGTCACGGCCAAGTCACCCCATTAAGTTCGAATCTTGCGGTCACAGGTCACAGCCCGGGAGAGGTGATTTAAATACTACAGTAATCCTTCAAGGATTGACCCATATACTACCTGGGGACCCAGTATAGGGGTATTCTGAAATTTCATCCAATTTGTTTCTTCTCCCTCCCCAGTTTTTTCCTCTTTCTATTTTTGCAACATCGGGAACGTGATAGGTCTGCCCCCATCAAGATTCGAGCGGACCTGGCAGCAGTAATCTTATCACATTTGTGTCAATGGGCTTGTTTCATCCAGCTTCACAGCTTTGACCGCCAAGAGCCGCCGAGACCCACCCCGAGAGGAAAAATCAGCTATTTTGGCGCGGGGGCGGGACATTTTTTGGCGCAGTCACAGTTGTGACATGTCACGACCCTTGTCCGATCTTGGGTTTTTGAGCCCAGGACAAGCCCAGGAACAGTAGGTTTTTGAGGCCAAAATCTGGAAAATTTTGACAACCCTTTGGTGGAGCTTCCCGGGGCCTGCTAACAAGTTGGCGCCGTGGCTCGATCTGGGCGGCGTAGACCGGACACAAACGGGACGTAGGCGCGTAGGAAGAGGTGCAGGCGGGCGCTAGGGTTGGCATCGTGGTAGGGGACGTAGGCGCGTGGGAAGACTTAGGTAGGGTGGTGTAGTGCAGGCATGCGGTACCACTGTGGCCGCGTAGAGAGTTTGACATGCACATATTCACGAAACAGGAATCGCGTAGGATGCTACGTGATACACAAATGGGTTGAGTTGCAGTTGCACGTAGGATGGGGGTGGTGTGCATGCGTAGTGGGTACAAAGGAAAGCGCGGTGGCGATGGGCTAATTGGGATGACATCATCGTAGGGTAGGTTTATCTTGTGAGCGGGAACAAGAGGAAAGTAGGATCGGCGATCCCGGACATAAGAATAAGCAGGATGACATCAATAGGTAGGCCCTACGTTGGGCAGTGCGAACGGCGGGAAGTGGTCGGTCGTTTACGTACATGACGGACTCCAGCCTCGTTTCACAAAGGACAATGGGTCCTGGACCCAATTCTGGCCGGAATATTATGTTTGTGGGCATGAAATGACGGGCATGGGTATGGTATCGTTATGCAGAAGTTACATTTTCTCTCACCAATCTTTGAACACGGAACGAGCCCATGAGTACCAGATTTAGGGTTTTTTGTAGAGGGTCAGAGATCAATTCATATTGGATGGGCTGGGGATTTGGGGGGAGGGGTAATACTATATGCGAAATTGACCTTGGATGTGAACAAGGCTCCTAGCCGACTGGCAAGAAGTTGTTTGGCCCTCACAATGGTGCTCAGTCTGGGTGTTTTTACATGGTTGGACTCCAATCCTACGCGTTTTGGAGGTGCCAATTGCGGGACAAGGAGGAGATATTAAGATGAGATTTTTTGGGAGGAGGTGGGGAATAGGAAGTTGCCCAAGTAGTGTCTTACTTGCGGGACAGGTTTCTCGACAAAAAATGGGGTTTGCAACGAGCTCCAAATAGAATAGCCGGAATAACCACTGCGTTCAGACCCCCCGTAGGCACAGGTCTGCCAGATCCTGATAGGCAGATGTGTAGGCAGACCAGTGTGCCGACCCTTGCCCATCCATCTGCCCATCCCTGCCAAGGTTGGTCTAGGTATTCCCACTGAATTAGGCACACATAGACTCACGTGGGCCGATGAGCCTAGCTAAGCCTAGTTAGCCAAATTCAAAATCTGACATGGTTTGTACCTGTCCAGCCATTCCAACCAACACCAACCTAGACCCAGGTCGGCCAAGGTTGACCAAGGTTGGCCAAGATAGACACACCACTGTCGGTGAAGATCTACCAAGGTGGGCAGGCTTTGCCTCGGTAGGGATGCTAGACCAACGTCGGCCGATGCCTATTAGGGTAGACCAACGTCGGCTTGGGTGGGCAGTCCGTAGGCGGGGATCGGTGAAGGTGCCTATGGGGGGGTCTGAATGCAGTGTTTCACCCCATTTAAGCAGTTACTTCCTAAGTCTTTGGGGCTCAAATTGTTGGGAACATCCCCAGGACTTCTCTCAGAAAAGACTAGACCCTGTCTATACACAACGCCACCGCTGCGCAAAACGCTTTGGGGCATTCGGGGAAAATCACGTGCAACGGAATTTCCCGATTTATCGAACACATACTGATCGTTGTCTTTCTCGAAAGTGAGTGGGAGGCAGTCATATAACCTAGAAAACATCTATATGTGGTTGGAAGTAAAATAACTCACCAATTGCGACCACAATAGACAAATTTCCGGTTACTTTTTGTGATAGCGAGTACTGTATAGTTCATTCAATTCAACAGGGGGTGCGACACCTCTTCAACCCTCAAGAATGAGCGTGACAAGGACAAAATTTCGCCGGACCCTCATATTGTTTCCAAATGATACAGGGACCTCAGGGATCTGTTCTGACCATTTTCGGACTAATTTTGACTTATGCACCCTATAACGCCACTTGTGCAGATTTTTTTTTGATCTCAGTTGATTTTGGTCAAATTTCCGGTGGAAACTTGGCTTCCACGAGGAAAATCAGATGAAAATGGGTCTGACTGCTCAACTTCCAGCCTCTGAACCCCCAAGATTATTTTTACGGATTCTATATGGCTCTGGAGCCATTTTCTTGGGAAACTGTGACAAAAAACATATTTGTCAACCGCCTTGGTGATGCGTGACAACGACCAAAGTTCGTCGCCCTGTGACGCGGGACCGACGAATCGAATGAAAACTTGCAGTGTTGGCAGTTAAGGCTTAAGAACCCACCTGAGGGACCCTTAAGGGTTATTAAGGGTTAAGCTTTAATCTTAAAGGCATTAAAGGCAGGGTTAAGGCCTTATTTCCATTTTGGAAAATGGTTTCCTACGCTCAATTTTCTGTCCAAAAAACCTCGTATAGGACATGCATTATAATAGTAAGCCATTTCACGGTATCAACTCGTCAGAACATCAAGTTGCGCCTGAATCTGGCCTGGCCTGACCATCTAGGAGAGACTGCCCGCCTTCCTGCCAATCTAGGACGCAGTGTCATAGGTGCTGGCATTCCTTTATAATTTCTTCTGGTCGCAATGGATATCCCAGCAGCCTCTCGGCTTTTTGTTGAAAAAATCCTACACCACAGCAGGTTGGAAAATCTGGCAGAGGGTAAAGTTCGGAGCGGCAATCAGTGTTACCGATCCGGGCCACTACCGGCCCGTAACCTTAAGCCTTAACGTGCTGGCGGCCTGACCCTTAAGGCTCATGTTAAGGCCTTAATAAGCCTTAATCGAATTAAGGCCTTAACCCTTAGGGCCAACACTGATGAAAAGATACAGTAAGTATTATCCAAACATCTAGACTTGCATGCACCACTGCGCAGAACCTCCGACATGTTTCTCACGGTCTCTGTGCATCTTACATGTCTCGAAACCAGTCATTTAAGGTATCCCTCTATCCAATTCTCAAACTTACAACTGCCTAAATCCCCGGCCCTGTTCAGGAGGGGGTTGCGGGTTGGTTGCGGAGGTATGTGCTGACAGTCCGGGAGGGGTCGGTATTCCATTTACTGCCCCAAATTCTTTACTATGGATACCTCATGTATTAAGCAGATCCCTCGTATCAGTGTGCACCTGCTTGCCATCACCTCAATTCGCCATTTGTTTCTCATCCCTCAGCCTTGGCTCCGAGCCCACCCGATTTGGCCGGTTTTCTCTCATGTCTATTCTCAGACGAAACCCTCAATCACCATTTAACTCTAGCCGGCTCTTCTTTGCTACCAGCTATTCCATTCTGGGCGAACATGAGGCATATTTTCGAGCGCTCAAGACCCACTGAAAAGAGGGTGTCCGTCTATGCTCCTTTCGCTCCTTCCTTTCCTCCTCCCTCCATCATCGCACCCCCAAGATCTCGGCCCTCAATTCGCATTCCATGGTCATTCAGTGCGTCCAGCAACCCCGCAGATACCTCTTAAATGCGGACGTATTCTGAATCGGGGCCATCAGGATCCGGCGAACATTGAGGCGTACCCAAGCACCGCAACCATGTCAATGGCAACTCTCCCTCAAGGCTCGAACCTTCAAGTTCTTGACTTGACAGCTCTAATGCGGCGAGACTGAAGCCTCAAATATCTATCAAGACCGTCCAAGCTTGGTACGCAAGACTCGTCAAGCTTCAGCGGCCGGCATTGCAAGACTTCGGGCTAGATCCGTGATCTACGCCACAAATCGAGTCGTTCAACACCCCGACGATGTGCTGTTCAAAAGGCGCCACCTCCATCGCAGCTTTCTTTCCACCACATTGCGTTCCAAAGATCACTTTCATCTCGCGCTGCCTGGCACTCCGCTCTCCTCGACCGCCGTCTGTCTTGCCCCAGTCCATTGTACATCCCAGACCTCATGCTCTTAACATTCCGACGCTACTTTTCCACTGACTTTCTCACTGACACCTACAGTTCTCTTCTCGTGATCTACCGGTTCCGGCGAGTCATCTCGACTTTCAAACCTCCAGATTTTTATTCTCACCTCGGTATTCTCTAGCTGACTCCCACTCTTTCGTCTTTCAGCCTCCAGGTACGATTCATCCCTTATGCAGGCACATGATCTAACGAACTTACACCCATCAGTTTCATTTATCTGTACCGCCCGGCTTCGTACCATCATCAACCATGTGTTGGTCACCGTACGCAAAATTTTCTCGAGTTCCTAGCTGCCCCCACGTTTCTGGTACGCTGTTGTCGGCTGTTACTCTCTGATCCACCGTTTATGATTTCTTTAACTTCCCCCTTTAACGGCGTGCCACGAGCTTTCGCATTCAATTTTTGACCCGCCCCTCTACGTCACACAATGCTGATTAGATCTTTCTAGGTCCCGCAACCTATACACTACGCGAGGGGTGAGATTTTATTTGTGTTGTACGCTTTCCAACACTGCTGATCAGGCATACTCAACTCCCCGTCCTACTGCTGCCGTTCGACCCGGTCCGAGAGTCGGGACCATCAACATTTCGGTCGGAATTCTCTGCTTCTTGCGAGAAGCCCAATGCCTTTTCGATCTTATGGACTCTTTGAATGCCCATTGTCCTGACACCTTCCGTTCAGGGCCCAAGGCATGTCTATTACCTGCACAGCGGGTTTCATTCATTTCGGGGCGAGGTAGGCATCAATGTAATCTCAGTTGCTCGCTCTGAATGCTAACAAAAAGTTTTGTTACAGTTCGAGTTTCTGACGCTTTCCAAACACATTCAGTTGTTTCCCCGAAGTCACTTATTGCGCTTCCATTTATTCTGTAGTTACTCACGAATCTTTTCAGCGTGTTCTATGGTGGCGTGAGCATGCCGGATACCGCCAGAGTCGGTTGGCGAAATAGGTGCGGTCGCGCATCAGACTGAAACTCGATTTATCGCCGAGATGTTAATCGCTAGCGAGAATGAATTAATCTTTTGAATACCCGTATTTTTCATTCAGTGAATCCTAAATGTAGTTTCCAGTCTGCACTTTTGCCGGAGCGAAAGGCATGTCTTGTGGGCAATAAGTACGTACAGCTGCTTATATGATCCGTACGGCCCACTGGCAGCCGTGCACCACTTGTGTACAGAGGCGGAGGTCACGCGCCAGCTACCCAATTTGGATAAATTTCGGATTGAGTAATAGAAGCAAACCTCTGCTTCCGCATCCCTCTTAGGTAGGTTACTGCTGTACGAGAAAACCTACCATGGAGCTCTGTTGCTCCGGCAAAGTCGATTTTTGAAACTCGGAACCTGGTGCAGGGAATACAAGAACAATTTTGATGATGTGTACTGCATTTTCGGAGGTTTTGGGTCTAGTCTGTCAATTTCCATAGACTGTATCCAAGGAACCAACCTCCATCACACCGAAAATATTGCAATTCTGTCTCTCCCAAAATTCTAGGTCACTGGGACATGTTCTGGCCATGCTAGATGGTATTCAGTGCAAAAACAGCCCCAAAACAGAAATTACCTAATACATAATATTTTCGCAAGTTCCTCTCTATCACTAATTGTGCATGAATTAGCTGAGTAGATCTATTTATTTTTTATGTGAATTGGTGAAGAACTGACAGAGATATAGGGAATTCTTTGGAAACATCCCAAAAGAGAAAATTTTTGATCCACGCCCTCGGTACTGACATCGGCTGTAAGGCAATCTGTGCAGAACCCACCGAGATATGGGCAAATTGGTCGCGGACATCAGAAAACAACCAAAACGGCAATTTTCTGATTCGCGCCTTCGGTACTGACATCGGCAAGACATCGGCTGTAATAACCAGGTGGAAGTAGGAGAAGCAATGAAGGAGCTGATGCATTTTTGCACTAACTTATGAATAATGTATCATCTTGCCTTCTGAAAGGCAATATCCGACCGTCCTAGTTACATTTTCTTCTTCGAGCACACTGCGACGACGAGGATGGCGAAGAACTTCAACGGTTGGCAACCACAATGGGGCCATCAACCGCCAAATTTCTTCCTCGTACATTGGCGAAACTCTTCGGCGGTCCAATCAAGCGCCCACTCGAGGTGGCTCCACGTCCTTTCACGAGGGAAACATTGCTCATGGAGTTGTTGGCTGCCGAGCACTCGGACGAAGAGTTAGATGACGGGGAACTGGAAGGGTCTGGCGATGACTATGACGGCTGATTGTGCAGTAGCTACTTAGGATCTGACTCAGAAAAAAATTGAGCACCCCTTGACTCAAGCCTCAATATGCCCTTAATATTAAGGCGTAATTAGGTGTTAAGGCCTTAACAAAAAGGGGGGCTTCCTTGATCCGCTATCGATTTCTGCGCAAGCTCGTTCTGCGCGGATATCGGCGGTTTTGGGAAGGGTTTGGGAAGGGTATGTTCGGCACTACGCACAGACATGGACCCGGCCAGTTTCTTGTCCTCCTGCTGCTCGCTGCTCGCGCAGGAGCCCTCTCCCTCGCTTCAAGAGTGTCTCAGATGCTGTCTCAGCCCCGGTCTCATGATGACGGATCTTTGTCAAATGAGGTCCGGTTCTCGGGCAATCAGTAACCGGCTCTTCGGCACCTTGGCGCTCGCGTCCGAAATGACCGAAAACTATTAAAACACATCGTCCTTGTCCTTGGAACCCAGCCACGCACAGAGCTTTCTTGCTTCTTTCCTGGGTGACGAATGTGTTTACTTCTATCAGGAGGGCCACCGTTCCGGACGGCTGTTCCCATACTGGTATAAACAGCCCGCTATCGACCCATACAGAATGCCATGTGCATTCCCTTCTGGCGGTGCTTTCTGCTCAAGCTGTGCTCCCTCTGCTTGTTTGTTATCCGGGGTAGAGTTACGACTTGTGGCAGGCTCGCCGGGTACTGGACTTGTGGATCGAGCTCTGGGGGAGCTTCGCCCTGCAATGACGTTAACTTGCCGGGCGATCCCGCGGTTACTGAATTGCCCGCTGCCTGAATGGAGTCCCCTCTGGTTCAATTCTGGGGGAGTGATGTTGGTCTGTGCCACGCTCCACGTTCCGAAATGACGTTAAAACTATGCTGGAGTCCTGCCGTAGTAAAGCAGGTTCGCATGCGACAATTCAGTCGCAGCTCGCACCACACGTCCTCAACACGACCCAAAACTGTTGTTTTGCCAAATCCCGGCAGGGTCCTTTCGAGGATAGGCGAAAATAAGATGGGGGATTGCTTATCAAAACAACCCGAAGACCGGCAGGTCGCAGGACACCCCACGCCTTGCACTCTGTGCACGGTGGTTAGTCGTTTCGGCGGCGAGACAGAGAGTCTTCATGGGTGCGGATCCGTACGAGGTGCCAGTCCTCAAACGAAGCAACCAGGGAGGCAACAGGAAACCATCCTAGAGTCGGTGGGTGGCGGGCCGTGGTGTATGTGGAGTAGTAGCCTCATGCGGCCGGAGAGTACTAAATCCTCTGTCGGTTCATTCGTCTGAAACTGTCAAGACAAGCCCTGGGTCGACCTGGCTGTGGCGGGACAGAGAATAACCCGGCCGGGACGATAGTTGAATAACCCGGTCTGAAGTGATCCCGACTGACAACGAGAGGGCAGCACTGAACAACCCGGCTCTACTGGGGAAGTTTGGCTATAGCCGTCGAGGGGGAGCGTCGCGAGACTTGAAGAGACAGCGGGGTAGCCGCCTGGTCACCGAACTCGAGGAGACCTCGAGGAGAAGATGATATGTGAACGCGCGTCGTTCGTAGTCGAAGTGAGAGAGCGCTGCGCCGTTGTCAGGTCAAAGTAGACTTGATATTAGACGAGGTAGAATCTAGAGTACATGTAGATTCTACCGAGTTTATATACTGTGTCCTATGAAACTGATGGTTGTCCCTCCTATGAAATACCGACCGTCTGCAGGTGTTCGATCTTGGTAACGGGCGATCGGGGTATCCCGATCGTCGTTTGAATAACCCCTGGTTGGTTATTCTGAATCCAATCGTCCTACGCGTGTTCCGATCAGCATTTGAATAACCCCTGGTTGGTTATTCCCAATGCAATCGCCCCAAGCGACTACAAATAACCCCTGGTGGTTATTCCGTATGCTTGTGATAACCCGGGATACCCGGGGTTGAAGTTGAGTGAAAATGTTGGAATAATGCCAAATCATGACATTACCCCCCTCTTCAAGGTCGATGTCCCAGCGACCCTAGAATACTGTGGAGCGTGGATTTCATTTCGCACTTCAAAGAGGAACCCGATTGAACCCGGTAATTCCTCGTTGTCGTGTTTTATTCCTCTTCATCCCAATATTTGATCGCGGTAATCGGCTTCTTGAGTTTTGATCACCGAGCACTGCCACAGTTTCGGCATAATTGGCGGAAGCAACTCGTGTAGATCAATCGCGGTCATGCATGATCTAAACGTTAATTGCTTCCCCATTTGGCCTTTTGCATAATGTTTCAGCTTTTAGCTTCTTCCATTTGCAAGCGCGGGTTCTCCGTTTGAGTTGTGCTGCGGGTTCTTTTGCGCCCCTGACCGTGCTTTATATAACCCGGTCAGGGTGCGCGCGCCTCTCCTATCTCTCTTTTTCTTTCCCCCATGTCGGATTTCCCCTGGAAGCTGGCTCGCCCCTACTCACGCGCCCAAGCGCATCGGCCTTCGTCTCCGCGACTTTGAGACCATCGTCCCCTCGCCTGAGCATCCGTTTGGGGTGCCGCGCCCCCCTCTAAACCCTGGCGTCGTCTCCATCTTCGCCGATCAGTCACCCTTCGTCCTCAATCCCTGGCGGGTTCCCCTTCCTCGAGAGCGCGGTTGGGACCTCTCGAATCCCGCTCGCACCCGCGCGTACGTGGGTCCTCTTCCCGCGGTCTTGGAACGACCGGGAGTTATACTCCCAACGGCGGTTCTCCCGCCTCCCCCTCCCCAGTTCAACCCAGCGCTCTGGGACTGGTTACGCCACTCTCGACGTCCTCTCCAGGACGTCCAACCTCCTCCGCGCCGGCACCACTGTGCCTATCAGCGCGTCCCGCTGGGTGGCATGCCAGCGGTGTACCCCTCCTCTTGGTCGTTCGCGGAGGTCGCCCATCAGCTCTTCGTCACTCAGGTCCTCTCTTCTTGGTTCCGGTTCCAGGTTTTCGGCCCTCCGCACATGCAAGTCGTTATAGCCTGGAACGCGCATCTGCGGAATGAGAGACTCGAGGACCTTGATTTGAGTTCGGAGATCGTGTCCCAATTTGACGACGTCCTGAGCGCGATTGCGCGTATGAACGCGGACATCGAGGGCGAGTCCAGGAGAACCCTGACGATCATGGTGCGTCTTCGTCCTCCTTCCCCCTTTTCGTGCACTCCGTTTACCCCGCCTCGTAGCTTGAGTTCGAGCAACGCCTCCTCTGGCTTGCGCAAGTCGGGGCCTCGGTGGCTTATTCATTCCATTTCGTCGATCTGCTCGACCAGATCGTGCAAGTTCTCCACCCTGACTGGGCACTCGAATATCGCGTCTTCGACCTCAATCGTCGTCGGGGTAGACTTGCGGAGCGGGGTTCAACCCCCATCTGGAGCAATTATTTGCGACCGGAGACCACTATTCGGGTTCTCCCCGCAAATTGGTTCGATCCTCGAGAGCCGTTGGCCCCAAATCAGCCCAACGAACAATCCACTTGGTTCCAATTCCCGCGGATGGCGGAGTTCTACGATCGTACGTCGCTCGTCTTGTTTCTCCATCGTCGTATTGAACCCCGGGATCTTCAGATTTGGCGGAGGTGGGCATGAATGGCCCTTCTGCGCGTATCCCTTGCGAGGCGGCAACCGTGTCGCCGCCCGACTTCGACGATCCCGACCCCTCGTACGCGTCGCGGGTTCTTGAGGGGTACGAGTTGGACGAATTTGTGCGGGAGCATGGCCTGTACTGGCGGGATTTCGCAGGCGCCACCCCGGTGGTTACGGCCACCCCCCCTCCTTCGCCGGCGCGGGTTCCTTCACCGCGTCCTCCTACTCCACCATCGCCCCGCCCCCTCCTCCGCGTCCAAATTGGAACCAGGAGGACTTCATCCCCATCCCGCCCCTCAGTCCCCCGCCGGACATCCCCTCGCGGAAACGTCGCCGAGGATCCGAAGAGATCAGAACGGGGAGGGAGCGCCGAGCTGCACCTCGCGCGCAATCTCCCCCTCGTCGCCCTTCTCCGCCCCCTGGCCGCCGCCCACGGTCGCCTTCTCCCCGTCGCAACCCACGGGGACCAACCATTCGAATCCCAGCGGGCAACCGCCCGCGGTCTAAGTGGCCCCCAGCGCCGAGACTGGTCGTTGATAGTCGCGCCACGCCGACCATCTTTGTGCACGAAGCACACCGTCCTATTGGCCCGTGGTCCGCCAACTCCTGCCGCGATGTCCCCATTGTGAACCGGGGCGTTTCTGCTCTGACGACACCGACCCCAACGCAAAACGTCCCAACAAGCCGCGTCGCACTTGTTACCACTGCAACAAGCTGCACGAGAAATGCCAGACCTGGAGCGATTTCCAGGAGGCATTCAACGAGCGGATGGAGGAGGTTTTGTGGGATTTTCGGTTCGAGTTTTGGGAGCATCTCGGGGAAGGGCGCTACCAGCTCTTGCTTCCGGACCCTCGGTCAATGGACCTGGCCCATTTGGGTGAGTCGTCTTGTACTCCTTTTTCCTCCTGACTGATCTTCTTCTTCGTCTAGCGAATATAGTGGACTCGTACAGGTCGTTCCTGTACGAATTCCAGCCGCTTCAAAATACGGACCGATCATTCCGTCGTCGCACGGCGCAAGCGAACCGCCCCCGCGCCGCGCCGGGTTCTTCTCGTCGCCCAGCGCCAGCCGCATCTGCGGCGGGAGCTCGTGCAGGTCGTCCACCGCCGCTCCCGCCCCGCGCTCGCTCTCAAGACGACGAGCTGGGTTTTTCGTGGGCGATTTCGACCTGGACGAAGAGCCCGCGCCCCCGCCCTCGCAACAAGCGTCTTCAAGTCGGGACCGCCTCCGCGACCAGCGCCGCCGCCCGCCCCATCCTCCGCGCCGGGGTCTTCGGCGGGTCCGGGTTTCAACAACCCTTCGGCCGCCTTCCCCGCCGACGTGGAGATGGAGCCCGCCCCTCTCCCGTTCCTCGAGCGCAACCCGGAGTTCACCTCCCAAGGTGTCGCGCGAGACGCTCAAAACCTCGCCACCCATCTCTCAACCTTGCCGACGAGCAACGCGCTCAATACATGGCGCATCTTGCATCCGTTCTCGAGCTTGCGAGCCAGGACGTCGAGATGCCACCAGTGGATCGGAAAGGGAAGGGGAAGGCGAAGGAGCGATGATTAGGGGGTTGCTTCGGACTCTGGCGCGCCGGGACGCTTTTTCTTTCGAACAATTTTGTATTCATTATACTGTTACAAACGCCGTCGTATCGTAGTCTTGTAATTTGCGAAGTTTTTCTCTTTCTTGAAACACGAAGCCTTTTTGGACCGTGCGAAGTTTCTTTGGGAAGTGAGGTGCGATAAGATAAAGAAGCGAGTGATGAAAAGATGCGAGCCGGGTATAGGTGCGGATCAGCCGCGGGTATTTCCATTCGGGTTCTTGTTGCCTTCATCCAGCCTATTCCCCTGGTTCCCCGAGTATGCGCTCGGTTTCTTCCACCGGTCTTCCGGTGCCGGGCTCTGCCTCGTAGATGATTCGTTCTTCTCTTTCTACAGGCGCCCCACTGTCGAGTACCACTCGTCCTGGCACATCCGTCCGTCGGGAGTTGTTGATTCCCCGCATTGTTTCTGTTAGTCCCGGGACTAGCATCGTCATCCGGGAAAACGGGTCCCTCACGAAGAGGTCGTCGGCGTGCGCGCCCACTATGTCCATGAGGGGCGGCATGTCCGCATATTTGTCGTCGTTCGGGGCTACAGGGCCCCTTCTGTGTTCCCTCTGGGGGCCTAGCCCCCTTGCGGGTCGTCTTCCGCGTTGTCCTTGGCGGAATATGGGCTGGGGCCGCGGTCTACACAAACGCGCCAGCCAACACCCAAAGTCGTGGCCGTAGCCACGGATAATTTCCATCAGGCCGTGTCTCGCTCCTACGAGACGTCTGTATCGAGGTCCAAGATATGTGGGCATCTGGGAGTACCAGGCCACAAGCAATCCGGCGAGTGCGAGGAGAAGAAGGGTCAGGAGGGTGCGCACCACCCATCGTCCTAAACTCCCTTCTTCCCTGGAGTTCTGCAGGTAGACATTCATCTGTAGCATCGTGGTGTTTCGGGGTTATATTCGTGCGTGGTAACGATCGTCGGGGTGGGTAGACTAGATTCTACCTTCTGTCAAGACAAGCCCTGGGTCGACCTGGCTGTGGCGGGACAGAGAATAACCCGGCCAGGACGATAGTTGAATAACCCGGTCTGAAGTGATCCCGACTGACAACGAGAGGGCAGCACTGAACAACCCGGCTCTACTGGGGAAGTTTGGCTATAGCCGTCGAGGGGGAGCGTCGCGAGACTTGAAGAGACAGCGGGGTAGCCGCCTGGTCACCGAACTCGAGGAGACCTCGAGGAGAAGATGATATGTGAACGTGCGTCGTTCGTAGTCGAAGTGAGAGAGCGCTGCGCCGTTGTCAGGTCAAAGTAGACTTGATATTAGACGAGGTAGAATCTAGAGTACATTTAGATTCTACCGAGTTTATATACTGTGTCCTATGAAACTGATGGTTGTCCCTCCTATGAAATACCGACCGTCTGCAGGTGTTCGATCTTGGTAACGGGCGATCGGGGTATCCCGATCGTCGTTTGAATAACCCCTGGTTGGTTATTATGATATCTCGATCGTCGTTTGAATAACCCCTGGTTGGTTATTCTGAATCCAATCGTCCTACGCGTGTTCCGATCAGCATTTGAATAACCCCTGGTTGGTTATTCCCAATGCAATCGTCCCAAGCGACTACGAATAACCCCCTGGTGGTTATTCCGTATGCTTGTGATAACCCGGGATACCCGGGGTTGAAGTTGAGTGAAAATGTTGGAATAATGCCAAATCATGACAGAAACGGCGGGTGGGCTTAAGTTGATTCCTGCTGACCCTTCCCGACTTTCAAGCCCATGTACACATAGATGAATTGGGTTTACAGCCCCATGGGTGCCCTACGTGGCTACGGGGAAGGGGTGGGCCTCGAAAGAGAGCCCTCTGTAGTGGGCCAAAATGAATGATGGCTTCCGCATTTTCGCATTTGAGGAATCAATGAATGAAATCCCGGCAAGGAGAACTAAATTATCTGGGCCTCCACCTACTCTTCTTACGGTCTTCTTACATGCTCACATCCTCAAACCGGGCGAGTTCAAACCACTTATTAAAGTCACAATCACGAGCGTTACTGAAAATTCTGAGAACACGGAAATTCTCTCCATGACTTTTGACCAGGCAGAAATACCAATGAACTTCTCTTCGGCACTGCTGGGTGGCCTGCTTCATGTCTTGTATAATACGACAAAAAATACACCACTCCTAATCTGCTCCTCCTCTGACTTCCTCGCAAGAGTCTTAGTGAAGGAAAAGAAGAAATTTGAAAACAATTTTTTGGATCCGAATTTCAAGCTTTTAAAGGCGGTGATTGCAAGTTTAAATGAGAGAGTCGCCCGAGTCCAGTTTAAAAGAGTCACAGACAACCGAGCTAGATCACCTACTCAGGCTGAGATTCAGATTGTCACGATCGACACAGAAATTGACCTTATGTTTGAGTGCCCAGGAATCCTTTTGGCAAATGGGTCCCAGAGAATATTCACCAGGATTATACGGAAACTTCACCCAAGACCCCAACGAAAATTTACTTTTGTGAATTTAGATCGTATACGGTGTTCTGTAGAAGAGATTTCTGGATACACACCATCCGATGAAATGATTTGGAAGTCAGTCCGGTCAATAACCTTGCAACGTTTGACCCGGGAATTTTTTTGGAAGTGCATACATAATACCTTCAGAGTTGGAGACTTCTGGTTTCACATTGATGCTTTAAGCATGTGGGGACAATGTCATACTTGTCAGGTTCCGGAAACCCTCGAACACATTGCATTGGACTGCGAGGCACCCGGCCAAAATTTAATTTGGAATCTGACACAGCAGCTATGGTCGAGGAAATATCAACAATGGCCTACATTAAACTGGGGCTTGATATTGGGTTGTAACCTCGTCAGATTCAAATCAGACAAAGGTGTAGTCCTCACAGAAAAAGGACGGCTCTTCGCGATCCTTGTGTCGGTGGCGTGGCATACCATATGGAACCTCCGCCACGCACGGGTGATAGAAAACCCGGGGAGGACACAGACTACAACAGAAATTCATAATAGATGGTTGAAAGTAGTGAATGCAATATTAACCCGTGATCGTCTCCTGACAGATAAGCTTAGATTTGGACCGCTCGCACTTAAAAAACAACTTGTGCTGAACACGTGGAGTGGTATTCTCTTGGATGAAGAGTCTCTGCCAGATGATTGGATCCATGAGGAGGTTTTAGTGGGTATACGACCCATTGGTGACAGACACGGGATAGGATAATTTTTCTGTCACGTCGGAGTCCCACACTGGTTTAAAATTTGTGCGTAACGGCATTTCCTCCTGAGCAAAACTCCCTGGCAAGATCTGGCTCACTACCAGCAACAATAGCGGATGACCTTGGAATGCTTCTGCAGACTGAGACTCATTACTTCAAACGCTCCAAAAAAAAAAAAAAAAAACCAAGAATATTGCCAAGTCTTTCAAACTCCGACCATCAATCAGCCACGTGATAGAATGTTGACAGATTTGTTTGATGTCGTACGATTGTCGTACGACACTTTTTTCCCTCCCCCACCACTCCGCTCCCACTCCCCCTCCCAAGTACGCCCACCGCTGCCCCCTCTGAAACCAATGATCCTCCTGCAAGAAACACATATACCCCGCAGCACATAGTCTGTAGTTTACCCGGTGACAGGTGTATGGAGATCGCAGTTATTACATAAACATCGGAGTTTGAATTTGCCCCAAGGCTCTGCAGCGCTTTCAACGCCCTCCCCATGAAAATTTTGGAGGCAAAATGGTTTAAATTTGCATTTCAAAGCCATCTGCCTGTTCACAGTGGGTGATTTTATCCATGTGGGAGCTGGAACGAAAAGGCTGCTCAGTAAGCAGCCGAACCATCAAAACTCGGCATCTTCGTCCTTGACGTTTGTCGCTGAGACTTCGCAGAAGACAGGACTCAATTTGAACCACGGAACTTGAATATTACACTAAATTGTGGAAAGACGCATTCTGAAAGCCATCTTGAGATCCGCAATTTTTTTGATTATATAATAACACCGATCTCCGATCAGGGATGACGGGTAATTGACAGACTACAACAAAGCGAAGTATGAGCTCAATATTTTGTTGTACCGTCTGTTTATAAGAGACTACGCAGCACACACACACCTCATCCTTGCCCCATGCACTCTAGGTCTCCGTTCCGCTGCAGCCCTTCATCCCACCGCCGTCGGAGCCAGTGCCATGTCTTTCGTATGTCACATCCTCTCAAATCTCCCTATGATCCCGAGTCTCCGCCTCTCCTTCCCACTCCCCACTACTTTGCGCCTCGTTGGCAGCCACCTCACGCATCAATGTTTGCTGTCGGCTGTCATAACGATCAACACGGTCAAAAACCATCACCAACGACCACGTCTAGGTCAACAGCGGCGTGGATTCTTCAAGTCTGAGGCCCGGTCGCACTATGCTGGTTCTCCTTCGCGACACCCGGCCCTTTGGTCCCTCAAGCCAGTCCGCAAGTCTTGCAATATACTTTAAACGACTCACTTTCAAACCATTCATTGTATGCGCGCTTGTTTTCTTCTTGTGCTTCAATTCAAGTCTGAGGCCCGGATGCACTATGCTGGTTCTCCTTCGCGACACCCGGCCCGTCCCTCAAGCCAATCCGCAAGTCTTGCGATATGCTTTAAACGACTCACTTTCAAACCATCCATTGTATGCGCGCTTGTTTTCTTCTTGTGCTTCAATCTACCGTCAAGTTCTCTTCGAGGTGTTCACTGCCCTGCGCGCTCTCTCAATCTGGACGACTCGGCGCGGCTTTGAACTGATTTTTGTATTGGTCATTTTTGCACCTACATCTCTGTGTTAGTTAGTGCGCAATCCTATGCTTCTTTCATCTATCTTATGACCGATACGCGCGAGTAAAATGAGGAATATGAGGAGATATTGCTTGAATATTTGCGACAATCTGACGATAATTCGGTCAAATGATCTGGGGGGAACATAATTTCATAACATTTGACCATACGCCGATAGTCCAGCTAATCTGAGACAATTATCCCAAATTTATCCCAAATTACCTGTCCCTGATGGATTCGGAACTTCCACGCAACGGTTACCTAGATAAACGGTACGTCGGGACTACGTAGGATTTGGAACAGCGAGGAGAGACAGTACTAGTGGGAAGCAAAGTCTTTCACGCAAGTCGGCACGAAATATTTGGATATGACATACATTGCCAGGACTCGGGACATTTGGGAGAACGGTGCGAGCCTGAGGAGGAGGGGTGAGATACGTTGCCAAAATTCCCGGTACACACGTGCAACAGTCGGGATGAGCGATGTATCAACCGGGGCGCGGATAACGAGGCCGAATGGTAGGAAACTGAGTAACCGAAACGTTGAACGCGCGCGGGGACTACATTTAATATAGGAAGCCACCGGGGTCCTGTATCATCGTGGGGGAAAGCCATGTCGGGGATGGAAGGGGGGATGCACACATAGTCCCTGTGTTAAAAAGCGTCGGAGGTAAAATGAAAGTCAAAGGTGGAATGAAAGCACTGCAGGTTTGGAGGTGTTCGGATTTCGGGTGAGAGGAGTGGACAAGCTATAAAAGCAAAGGGTAGCGAGGCTACTTGGGATGGACACCAGCAGTGGCGAGAAGTTGCGAGTTGTTGGCGAGAAGGAAGAAGGGACAGCCGGGCCGAACTCCGATCGAGGGTTTTGGCAAACACGTCCACATAACTTCGGTCCCTAACTTGAAACAGCTCTTCTTCATGATCATCGACTCGCGCGCGTTTGGCTAGTTGCCCATTCCTCTTTTTTCTCTCCCTATTCAAGTCTAGTCAACCCATTACCTAGTCTTTGCCACAACTTTTCTCAATCTTTTCAGCCGTCTCTGAGGTGGCATTGCTAAGCTTAGGATGCCGAGTGCGACGAGCTCGACCAAGCCGCGCATGTCCAGCCACCACAGCTCCCACAGTCCCCTGCCTCCTGTTACCCCCACATCGCCCGCCACCGACAGACATGCTCAAAGTCGTCCAGCCGCCGACGCCCGCCTTCCTGACGTTCACAAACCCACCCACCATGACGTCGGAGCTCCCGGTGCACATCCCGCACGGGCTTCGAGCCATCCGCGACTTGCCGTCTCTTTCGTCATTGCAGCCTCCCTCGTTCTTTCTTAATGTGCCTACGCGCCTACGTTTCCAGAGCAATTCTTCTTACTCGTCTACTACGTCGAGTAGTCGGGAGGAGAGTGGGAGCGGTGGCGGTGGGGGAGGCGCGAGCAGACACGGACACGGGTACGGGAGCGCGCACTCGCAGGGCTCGAGCAATTATTCGAATGCGAGTGACTCGAGTTATGCGTCGTATAATTCTTCTGGTACGTCTTGCTTTTTCTTTTTCTTCTGTTCCTTACCTTTCCGCGCCCCTCTCTTGCCGCTCTCCTCCTTCCTCCCCGCTCTCCTCCCTCCCTCTCCGCACCCTCTCCTCCCTCTACCCAATCTCAATACCAAACTAACGTAATCCCTAGCAGGCACGCCCTTCCCGACCTCGACCTCGACCTCCAACAGAAAGAAGTGCTGGCCGCTTCCCAGCATCGGTGGCATGGGCATGGGCGGCACCAAGGGCTGGACGTCCGACTCCGGGTGGGGCTGTATGCTCAGGACGAGCCAGAGCTTGTTGGCGACGGCGTTGGGCGGGGTTGGGGGTGCGTATTTCTTGTCTTCGTTCTCGCTCTCGAGCTTTTCCTTTTCTTTTTCTGTTCCGTTGTGTTTCTTTCTCTTGGATTCGTTTGTGTTTCTTTCGCCGCTGCCGCCGCGTTCTCTTTGCCTCTCCCCTCCTCTTCTCTTGTCTTCTTGTCTTTGGGTCCACACGCTGAGACGCCCCGGCGCCTACCTGCCATTTCCTTTTTAGGAACACCTCCCACTTTTTCTTTCTCGCGTTCTCCACAACGGCTGCAGTTGGCCATTAGCACTTCCAGGAGGTGGTTTCTGGATGGTGTAGGAGGTGCGCCCCGAGGGGGTTTATGATATGGAAGGGTTTGGATTTATTTTTGAAGTCGGGAGGTGGGAGAGTGGGGGTGTGCTCGTTCTCGACAACGGACGGCACGGGCGCTTGAAGATTCTCGGAGGAGGTGCGGGGAGTGTGGGGCGTTACTCGCTCGCGGCGTTCTATAATTTGTTGGGGTTCTTGGACTTTGATTTATTCGCCCACTTACTTTTTTTTCCGGGGGGGTGGGGGCGTTTTCGAGAGCATGTGCGAGCGGGGATTAGCCCTTCGCGGAAGTGCTTACTGGATCGTGTGGATGCTGTGACCCGAGGGGGATTGGCCATTAGCCGGGGTTTTGGATTTTCTTTGTTTTCGGGACGTGTTTGCGCGTTCTTGCGGGTGCGTGGGGATGGCGCTTGGCGCGTGCGGGAGGAGCAGCAGGGGTCGTTTGCCTAATAGTGTGCGGCGGCGCTTGCGTCTCGTCGTGCTTTTCTGGTTTTGTTTTTGTTTTTGTTTTATTTTTTTGGCACGGGTCGACTTGAGTGCGACCTTGTCTTTTTCTTGGAGACGGGTGCGTGCTGGAGCCACGGAGGGGCATAATCAAATGCTTCTGCAGCGCTGCCCGCACGCCCTCTTTCTTTTCTCCTCTATCTTCCCCTTCCGTTTCTTTCTTTCGATTTTTCTCCTTTGGTCACCTCACTAATACTTCGATGCTGACGTACCTTCTCCCCTTAGAACTACCTCTCCTCCCAACATCCATCGCGCCCTTCCCTCCACCAACGCGGCCTGCGTACGCGCTGCACCCGCGCCTGCTCTCATGGCTCCTCGACGCCCCGGCAGCGCCATTCGGGGTGCATCGCATGGCGCCCGTGGGGAAAGATGTGGGGATGTGGTTTGGGCCGAGCGCGGCTGCGGGGGCGTTGAGGTTAGTTTGTTTTTCATTCATTGTTTTTGGGCGAGATTGGCGTGTACGTTTTTTTTTTTTCTTTTGAATATCTTCGCACCCGTTCTCTTTACTTCACTCTGGCAATCTTGCCGCGTGACCCCTTCCTCCTTCTCGCCCCGCTTCTTCTTTCTTTCTCCCATCGCTACCGCCCCAGCCCTTCGGTGTCCTTATACTTTCCACGTCCGCTTCGATCTTCATATCCCCTGTCTTGCGCACGTTCCCTTCGTTCCGCCTTATTTGGTGACGATGCCCTCGCTCTCCCTCTGTCCAGCCCCCTCATCTACCTTTGCCGGCTTCTATCTCTCTCCCACTCACGACCTTTGCCCTCGCTTTTCTACTTTATATTTCTTCTTATTCCTATGTTCTTCCCTTATCTCCTCATCCTCCCGGTATCAACTCGATGCTGACCATCCATCCAGGACCCTCGTGGACGCCTTCCCCGCTGCCGGTCTCGGCGTCTCCGTCGCCACCGACGGCACTCTGTATCGAATCGTCGTCTCGCACATCGCTACATCCTCTGACGGTCGTCCGGTTAAGGTTTATGTATTTCGGCAAACTTTCCCAACCATGTACATAGCAATAACACACAAAGCCTTTATACCCTTGCCCAAATATCAATTTCATAGTTCTTCGACTGCAACGCACGTTTCAAGTCAGCCAGCTCCGAACGCCCATTGCACTGATGCCCCGCAGCTATGACAAGGCCTATGATCATAGGTGTCCCTTCAGTCGACCATAGAAGGTTCCGGAGACTGCGGTTGTGGTCAGGAAAGTTATTGTACATCCATCCTAGTCGGTGCATACAGCGCAGCGCAGCGTAGACCACCCCTCTACGTGTCTATCGTCAGCTGTTTACACCAAGGTTACTGTATGTCCACGTACCGGTCCGATTTTGGCATAAGTCCATAGGGCTGAGGGAGAAGGTGCCTCTGTGCAAACTGGGTGACCAGGAATGCGGTGCCGACAGAGATACAAAGCCCAAAACAGCGAGGAATGTGGGGGCAATCCGGCTCGAGTTGTCGGTATACTGAGAACTCGTTTACTAGAGTCTCCGTAATGTTGGATTTCTCGACTGCATCCTAGCGGCATTGGGAGGCTTCTACCAGATCTATGTTCACCCTCTGCTGAAACTCTATGGCGTCTTTGACGGTCAAGTGCAGAACATCGGAACGCGGGATTGTTACAAGGTCGAGGAGCTTCAGACCTGTGAGAGTGAGTATCCTCGGTTTTGTTGCATCTGTTAGTTCAATCTTGGCAATGCTTCTGAATGGCTTCCTAGAAGCGGTCCTTCACCAAGCAACCGGCGTTATCTACTTTGCATGCTCAAACCCCCACAACCGAGCGGGAATCTTCAACTCGCCCCATGACGCCCAGAAACGAGTTCAGACACGTACAGAATTGGACTACCTTGCAACATACGATCCCTCCACCAAAAAAGTCACGCGTCTCTCATTCAATAATGGGTTCACGACAGAAGATACCTCTGCCCTTCACGGGATGGATGTCGTGCCCAACTCCTCTGATCCTAAGAAGTTATGGATTTACTTGGTTAACCATCGGGTTCCCAAAGGAGACCCTCCGCTCAATGGGTTCGATTCGGTCATCGAGTTATTCGAGACGGAGGTTGGATCCAGCAGTGTGACGCATATCAAGACATTCGATTATCCGGAATATATCATACACCCAAATGACGTGGTGGGCTCACCGGATGGGAAGAGCTTTTATTTCACAAATCATATTTACACGAGGACTCCTCAGAACGAAATTGTGAGTAATCGTCTTCCTTCACTCCGATGAGAGGCTAACCCGACACAACTCTTAGTTCGCATATTTTCACAATGTCATCGTCGAAGGCCGCTCTTCGATTGGATACTGTCACATTGACAAAGGATGTAAGCTAGCTGCAGCCGGTCTCCCGACAAACAACGGGCTCGCCTCTACCGGAAACGGTACTTGGTACCTTGCTAGCACCTTCAACGGCGGAATCCGCGTTTTTGAAGAGGGAAATGACAATGACTTGGTTTTGGTAGACACTATCCCGACCAGTGAGTGGCTCCCGGCCTTTCTCGGAGGCACAATCGTCCACTAAACGACTTTCTTTGAAAGAATATGGAATGGATAATTTGTCCATTGATAAAAAATGGCGCCGTTTGGGCAGCTGGTAAGCTTTTGTCCTCCTATGAATCTACCTTTGCTTGATGTTCTCTCTTCTGCCTCAAGCATTCCCTAAAATGTTCGCACTCTTGAAGCAAATGACGGACATCGATGCGCACGCGCCGTCCGCCATCTTCAGGCTCGCGGCAAATACTGGCGCCGATAAATTTTGCGGCAAGAAGTATGTTCTTGATATTGTAAGCAACTTTCAGCTCTCGCACCCTCTGAAACAAACACTCTTGTTTTAATGTATTCATTCAGCCATGGCAAGATAACGGTACTCTCGCCTTGGGATCTACCACATTCGTGCATGATGCCGATAGGAAGCGGTTGATCACTACTGGTCCGTTCTCTCTCTTCACTTGGTGCGAAGTCTGATGCTTTTTTTGAGTTCCTGGCGTAATGGCGCCTTGGGTGACGGTGTGCAATCTATGAAAACGAGGCGTGTGGAGAATCCGGGAGCGCGAGGATAGCAGAGCCGGTAAGTAGGCAAACATCCGGGATGACCGTCATCGGCAAGGTCAGAATCGGCGGATGATTTCAACAAAGAGCGGAATGTTGGATCGGAGCTTCAATAATTTAACTTGTGCTCTATGCTATGCTTTTCTGCTGCTCCCTGATCGACTGGCTTGACTAAGAACATTACATCAGCAAAACAAAACGCATCTGGCTAATCTGGTACCAGATCTGCCAAGTGCGCCATGCTGCCAGAAATGGATCTGGCAGCATAATGATGCTCGCGATGCCAAATATATATTCTGGCCGCCACAGCGCTCATAACGTACTTCTGACTGCATGATTTCCGCCACATTTAATGCCATATTTTGGTCAGAATCTATAGGCATCCCTCATTATTTCCGTCGAACACCAGAATCACACGAAAAATGGGCACAAAAGACGGTCATCGCCATTCACTGGAGATAAGAATGATTTATAGTAACAAAAAAACTACGGCAGTAGTTATTGAGATCGTGCAGTACGAGTGGACCACCGAGCGACATGGTTAAGCCTATTGTGCGCTGCCCCCGCCCCCCAACAACCAAAAAAAAAAAAAAAAAAAGGCCCATCAGAGGGGGTTTTTTTTTCCAGGTGGAGCGGGATCTGCTTCCCAGATGCTGTATGTGGGATGCCTGTTCATTGAACGCAAGGCCCATTAGGGGTGATTTCCGCCCTGTTCTACATTTCATGATGCTGTGTGCGGGTATCCCACTTGTTGAATGTGCGGTCGCTTCCTTTGTTAGCGTCCGTTCGCTCGATTTGGCACATTCCCATTGCCGTTTGTGGCATCTGAGTAGTCTTCTTTCCGGTGGGCGGTTTGGTGAGCGGAGACGGGAAATGACGAGTGGGTTGTCTGTGAATATTGGTCCTTTGCTAGTGAGTGCGCTTAGGCAGTACCGTTTGTAGACCTGTAAAGTAGGGAGAGGTTAGTGTTGCCGCGACTCCAAAAGTCGAGTCACGACTCAAGAGGTCGACTTTAAACAGTGTTCGACTCGACTCGACTTGGTCATATCCAAGTCACTCGAAGTCGACCTAAGTCGACTCGAGTCGATGGAGTCGCGAGTTTTTCAGATCCCTATTCCCGGGCTACTAACGATGGAGAGAGGGTCAATTTAGGTCGGGTTTACCTCGGGGTGGTAGCCTGGTAAGATATTGGTCTTTGTTGAAACGTATTAGAGCCCCATTTTAGAAACTCTAAAAGGTAGGATTTGTTCTGTTTACTAACGGACAAGAACTTACTCTTAAGACATGTCCAAAATCATGTCCCCTAAGCTCAGAAATCCAACCTTGTATATTTTTAAGTTTATCTTCTCTCTTGAGATCAGTAAAGGTCCGTTCCATGATTCTTATAACTGAAATTAGCTACTTATCTACAGAGGCCGACTCAAGCGACTCTAAGTCGACTCCAAGTCGAGCAAGTCGACTTATTTCGACTCCGAAGTCGAACGGAGTCACGCCAAGCGACTCGACTCGACTCGACTTAAGTCGACTTCATTAGGTCGACTTGGGGAGTTGGAGTCGTGAGTCGCGGCAACACTAGGAGAGGTGCGTAACAAAACGGTCAGAGAATGAACCACGTCGCTGTTGAAGAACTCTGTTGAACCTTTTCGTGAACAGGTATTGAGCATGTTCGGTTGGTCATGTTGTTTTGTGCATTTAGCGCTGTGTTGGAAATTCATATGTTACAGCCATTAACAGTACGCGTGAGAACTCGAATAACCAAAGCAATGCATGTATTGTTGTTCAAAATGTCTGCAAAGCACAGTACACGGGTTAGGCAAGGGATAAAATTAGTTTCACTGTATGATAATCTTCTTAATGCATAGATAGTGCTTCTCACAAAAATCCAGAGCCTTCTGACATGATTTGAGCCTGGTAGACGGAAATTTCAGCTGGGGAGCTGGGTTTTGGGAGCATGCCAAAATACTATACTATTGCGGATCTGGCTCTATCACTAATTGCGGCTGAATTAGCCTGGAAATTCTAGCTATGTTTCGACCTGATCCGTGCAGAATTGACCAAGATAGAATCAAAAACAGCCCAAAACGGAAATCTTTCATCCGCGCCTTCGGTACTGTTAATGGCTGTAATAGACAGGTTGCGCAACAGCCATTGGAGCCATCTGATGGCTGATTTGGCATGCGCAAATGGATGGCTGGTGGCTCAAATGGCTAATGAACCTAAAGCGAGGTAACTCATTTTTGGATGTTAGAATGAGTACCGATGCAGGTGCATCTCACAGAATTACCCCAACCTCGCCAGAACACCGATTCCATCAAAATGAACATATTTTTGCCTCCCATGAGCCAACCATAAGTGCGGAAGGGATCTCCAGTCTGCATATAGTCCCCAGTATCTCCAAATTGGTTGAGTCACCAGAAAATGAATTCAGCCATTCAGCTATTAGAGCCACCAGCTATCCATTTGCGCACGCCAAATCAGCCATCAGATGGCTCCAATGGCTGTTGCACAACCTGTCTAAGAGTTATTCCGGGAGTGGATTCAGATCCAGAACTGATCAAGGGGGCACCGGCATTTAAACCGGCGACTAAGGGCCGGTCAGTTAGTCCGGCCGCCAGGGCGGAAAAAAAAAATTTTGACCACCCAAACTGTGAGGAGAAATGGGCTCCTGCACTACCTAAACTGCTTTAATGTACTTTCAGGCAGTCAGAAGCCGTAATCTTGGTGTTCATTCGTTTTGGCGTAACACATCCGTATATGGTATGTGTTGTGGTCTTGTTTGGCACAAGCTTCTGCATATTCTTAAACATCCGAATATGACCTCTGGTGACAAATAGCACATTCCAGGCAGCCACAATGCCCATTTTCCTTGCATCTGGGGGTTTCTGGTAGGATGCAGAAGTCCGGCAACTTAAACATGTTAGAAATTGCCATATATGGAGCGTGGGAACCGTTACGTTAGTTAGTTAGTCCAACGGTTGGGTCTGAAAAAAAAAATCAGCCCTATATCTTTTTTTTGAATGCCGGTGCCCCCTTGGAACTGATGGCGGATTTGGATTTGATGTCGTTACGTACTATAGTCACGGCACTATTCCCACACTTCTTCTTTCTCTCTCTGCTTGTCGCGTCGCGTCCCCGCAGCTCATTGCCCCTCAGAATGCCCAATAAAGAAGCAGCAGACTGGATAGCCAACCCAGGGGACCTTCCTCATCTGCTTGAATTCCTCCATACCCACCGCAGCCTAGGGCTTCGACCCGTCCGTCCCGTCAGATGGCCGGGTCGAAAGACGGCTGTTATTTGCAACGGACGGGGCTCACCCGTCCGTCAGGGTGCAAGGCAAGAGATCCTGACAGACGGGTGCCGTCCGTCATACCCGTTACGGCCGTCAACGGGTGACTTTAATTTTATATTTAAATTTTGGTGTCTTTCGCCCTCTAGTATGGCGAGAAAGACGTGTGTGGAAGCTAAACATCTATGGAGAACTAAAAGGGGTTTCGTAGACACCTCTCATGCCACTCACAAGCGTGCTTTGACAAACATTCAAGATATCGTCTCAACTTTACATAAGCTTGCGCTCCGGAAACTCCCATCCACTCTTAACTGGAAATTTTCTCCCGAGAGATGCGACTGCAGAGGTATGTGAGTATTAGCACTATATCATAAGATGGAGCCCAGACTTACCGGTGGTGCATAGAATCGTGCGAGCAGATGCTATTTAGGGACATTGTAGCTGCGGGTATAAAACCACCATCAAATTGTGCCTTCAAACGGCTCGGGAATGCTGGCAACGGTAAAATAATCCTCCGGTTCACTCTCAGAGACCGTGCCGCAAGTCTCCGGGGCTCAGTAGCGTGCAGGAATGGCGAATTTCGGTGGTCATCCTGCGGGACCCATCAACCCGTCGATGGACGGGTACGGGTGCACCCGTTGACGGGCCCGCCCATCCGGTACCCGTCCGTCAGAGAAGACAATCTTATCTCGTGTCGGACGGGTACCGACCCGTTGCGACGGGACCCGTACCTGTCAGCGATGGGGACGGGTCGAAGCCCTACCGCAGCCGCATTGGAGATGGTGGAAACTTCGACAAAACCATGTATAACGAAGCTGCTACTCATATGGCGCTACAAGGGGAACCAAAAGCGGGTGGTCCCAAGACACCCAGTGCTGTTGCTAATAAATGGAAGGCAGTGCGTGTTATTGGCTGGCATATACTGACAGCTTTCAATCACAGGACCGTAAACTCTGCGAATATCTGCGGCAGGTAAAGCAGAAGGCGTATCCAGGCGCATCGGGCTGGATCTACACTGACAAGCCCGGGTTGAATGTCACGGATGAGACCTAAGATGCATGGAACAATTTTGCGAAAGCTCATCCGCACTTCAAGCCTTTTGCGACATGTGGGTGGGCTCACTTCCAAACAGTGGACGATATTGTTCCCTCGTGCTCGCGCGGACATTATGTCTTCAATGTGGCATCCAGTCAGCCTGCCGATATCACCTTGACTCTCTCGTTGCAGTCGCAGAACGAAGAAGACACATCCGGACTCTCACAGCTTTCTGACTTATCGCAGCCATTCACGGACTGGTCCCAATCCAATGCTGGCGATGCTCAGCTTTCTTCCCTCACCAGCGCCGCATCCCAGGCTCCGAACCCCACCGAGGGTACACAGTTGACTGCCTCTCAAGGCATTGTAGCCTTGCGTGTCCCTGCCACTCTGGCTTCCACACTCAAGTGCTCTCCTTCCGATGAGGATGGGCCCTGGAGCAGTAAGCGCACCAGAACCACTGGTCCCAAGTCTATCATGGCTCTTGGTTGCTCTGTGGACAGTATTGGGAGTGTGATCGACAGGGTCTTCACGCCAAAGGTATCCTCCGCTATGTCTCCTACAAAGAAGGTAGAGGCGGCTCGCAAACTCGCTTTGGAGGATATGAACGAGGGTTATCTCATGTCGAACGAGCACACACACCTTCACATTCTATTCGGACAGGATACCACAGCTGCAGATGCATACATTGCTGATGAGGATGCTTTGATGCGTGCAGAGATTGCGTGTGAGCTTCTGAATCCAACTCAAAATTATAACTACAGTCATTCCGCGGTCCTTGCAACAGGTTTCGGAAATCCCGCTTTTTTGGCGCAAAACTAAGGTTTAGGATCAAAACTGAATACGTAGGTAGTATGTATGCACTCGTAGACCTAGGCCATGCAAAAAAAATCCAGGGTTTCTCTTCAATTTTAAAGCATTCTTGGCCAATCGGCGGGGGGCCAATTTTCTCGGCATCACTGGTCCTTGCAAATCTGCAGAAACTGGACCGGGATAGTGGTCTCAACCAGAAACTTGAGTTGCAATGTGAAAATATAGTAATAGTGGTTCCCTATATGGCTTCACACAAACTTTTCAAGTATTTAGATACCCTGTCCCATGCTGAAACTGACCGTGCTCTAAGCCTACCATTGCATATAAAAATAGGGGTTTTTTTTTGGCTTGCGGTATTTTTTTTTTGTGCCACAATTCATCTGGACCTATGATACTGCTTGTATTCATGTTTCACTGTGTTCAACACATTGTTTGTGCATGTTTTCACCTGACGTGAGCACAGTGTATTGATGATTGGTTCATTCCACACACCTGGGTTATGCAATGACCCGGATTTTTTATAGCATGGACATATGACTCAGTATAATCCTCCATTCATTTTATGTCCTGTGAAACAAACAATGTAGAAGGGACAGTTGGGTTTCCTGCAGATCTGCCCTATTTGGTGCTGATTACATAATTATTGCACACTCTATGTGCCCGAAAATAATGTGGGAGGTGCATCAGACATGAATGAAGAGATCTGGTACAAAAAATGGCAAAGAAATATATTTTTAGGGCCTAGGAAAAAAATATTTGCAAGGACCGTGGAATGACTGTACAATTAGTCTAGTGTAGCTGGTATGACATTGTAATGATTATTGTCCACATCCATTCTCTCCTCAAGATACTGCTCATAGTCCTTCCACATTTCCTTTGCTATTTCATCGCACATGATCTCGGCCAGCTGCTTCTCACCTGGAGATACTTGTGCAGCAGTGGCAAGGCGTCTGAAGTGGATCTCATCAAGCCGTGAGTGACAGGAATTGTCCTCTGCCTGTTCGTCGATGATCCAGCGGTCAAGATCAGTTTCATCATGCTCTAAAATAAAGTTGTGCAGTTCCACGAGGGCAGAGGGAATTTTGCCTGGAAGTCCATGTTGTAGTGCGGTGGACGCGTGAGAATGGCCCATTGGTGCGTGACAACACCAAAGATGTGCTCAACGACATTGCGGGCAGATGATCATGAATGGCGGAGTTTGTATAGCTCTTTATAGTTGGCAGGCCTTGATAATCCTTGAGAACCATACAATAAATGAAGGACAATTAACATACCGAAGATTTGCCCGTGCCCATTCAGCAAGATGATAACGAGTTTGTCAGAATGGAACAAGAAGAGCTTGACAAATCCCAAACCCAGCGTCTGCCAAGTAGCATTTCCCTGGTGGAATAGGAAAGTCCCGCAATTGAGCAGCAGAGTACATGGCTGCATCTGCAGCACATCCATCCCATCTGCTGGTGAAGAACAGAAAGCACATATCAAAAGATACAGCTGCAAGACAGTTCTGAGACACCACCCTTGCGGTTCCGAGCAGTGTGGAAGTCTTCCGCAGATGGCGAGCAACTAATGTGAGTGCCGTCAATAGCACCAAGGACATTCCGAAAATATGGCCACCACTTCTGATTGTTTCGAATAGCAGGTGGTGGTGGGGCATCTGCTTCTGGAAGCCATACATATTTCGAATAGAATTCCTGTCCAGACAGAATGTCTTGAATCTTTCGAAAATGCCTATAAATTAAATTGTAAGCTGAAATCGGTGTAATAAAACTCGACGCACTCGGATATAGTGGTATGTGAGTAACAATAAATTTCAACTACAAGGTCCAAACAAGCCAAGCCAGGAAATCCAACTAATTTGGTATTTTTTGCCCAAATTTTCCCAGATTGGCCTAATCTAAAACCGCGAACCAAATTACCACCAAATTATGAAAGGAGATTTTTTCCTGATGTGTTCACTGTTATGCCGACTCATACATACCGACTCGTACGCTACACGAAGGAGTGCCAACAACATCCTAACATCAGCAACAGTCTTCCGGATGAATTTTGCCAAACTTCGGTTGGGAGGCACAGGAAATCTTGTCAGGTCTTGCAACCAAATCAACTGAATCATCGCCGCCGATATTTTTCCGTGAAGGTTTTACAGCGCTTTTCATATCTCTGCGGAAAACGTAAAAATTTCTCAGGCTATTGGGCCTTGTTTGCATCGGGCGCCTAAATCTTCCCGAGAGCCTTCTCTCTGTCTCCGCTGCCTGTTGCTGCCCCATTCCTTCTCAGAACACCCAGTTACTGCCCTCCATTTGCTCTGATGACATATCCGAGGGTGTGAAACACACCTTAGCCCAACATACGCCGTAAACACCACTAAAATTGCCACCACGTCCAAAACCGGCGCTCGTAGATCCTGGTCCACCCCTGTTTGCAACTACGAGCATTCTGCTAGCCCCACGTTACACCCTAGCATATTATGACCCAATTAGGTGACAAATTGGTGTTTGTCGGGGGATATGGACACCGCTGCATCTGACGGGTACCATGGCGAGGTCATCGTGCGCTCGAAACAGCCACTCCACGTGGCATCTGGGGAGAGGAAATGGAGCTTAGGCACTAGTAGATTTATTCAGCGTGGTCTGGTGGATAAAGGTACGTGGTCCCAAGGAAATTACCTCCCAAATGTTGTGTATTTCGGCTTTGAATTGTGTCCCCTTTCCCAACCCGTTCCTCCCATATGTTCCCAATCTCATAGAATGGTAATACATTCATAATACATACATATTTACTCGAATTAATGAGCTGGAGTCCCTCGAAAATGCCAGACAAACCCAGATCAGAACTCATTTAGGGGCTATGTAAACACGTCCAAACAGCCAGAAAAATTTTACGTTTTCCGCAAAATTATGAAAAGCGCTGTAAACGACGAGTTCCCGTACTTACCAAGTGCTATAGAGAACATATTGGAATGATTAGGCTCAATAATCTCGAACACCATCTGTGGATGCGTCAGTCGACTGACGCAGGGTGGCTGTGCACTGACGCAGAGCGGCATACACAGTGACGCTGGTCGGCGCACGCATTAGTGAAGGACTCCTGCTGCAAGCAACGGTGTTTTTCGTATAATCGGTATTAATATTAAAACAAAAGCAACCCAGCTGTGGAGGTTGAACTTTGGAAAGGTTTTCGTGGCTGGACAGATATGTTGAGAGTGGTAAAGATGGCCTTCCTGTTGGAGTCATTCTCTTGCATTTTTTGGAAGACAGTACCATAAACTCGGGGCAGGGTGAAAGTGACGCCAGTGCCGCCAACTGACGCCCCGTGTGATGCCCTTTGCCGCCCCCAGTGACGCCCCCAATCAGGGAGTTTGACGCCCTCATGTCACATGTCACACAGCAAGTGCTGCCCCAAGTTGCGGCAAATTTTAAGATTCAAGTTAGGCGGCTCATTACCTACTAATTTGTGTATACTACAGTCACCCGGTGACAAAATACCCCAATTTCTTGTCAACACCGAGATAAATCAAAACTAATGTTCAAAACACAACACACTGGGAACGGCGTACATATGGTATAACACATGGCCCAGATGAACTGCGGTGTTTACTAAATACAGAATGCATTGAATTTTTCTGGAGGCTGGCACGATACCACCGTGTGGCCAAGTAAATGTTTGCAGAATAAATACACTGAATTGAAGCAACCATCAAGCTTGCTTGCTGTACCGTGTACGCTGTAGTCTTGACTTACTCCTGCGTTACTCCCGTACCTGTAAAGAAACATTCTTCAGTGAGAAAAGATACCGGGGTCAGAGGCCTGAGAGCACAAAGATTGCTCCATTAGCATTTAATTTGTCAAATGACGGTTCAAGTATACACGAAATTTAGCAAAATCGGCTTGTGTTTGCACCTCTAACACAACAATAGTTTACTTTGAAACACGTCGATAAATAAGTTCTCTTTATATAAAATTGTAGTCTTGGCAAACCACGACTGTCCTGGTTAATCCTTCAATGATTATTTTCACCGTTCATATTTTCGAATCCCGAGGGATCCTCACCATAAAAATGATATCGTTCGGCATGGGAAAGTACTATAATAGGTTAAGATATAATTATTAGAACAAATTTAGGAACCAAACGGTATTCAAGTCCCAACACCCAAGATAATAAATTATTCATAAGTCAGTGCAAAAATGAATCAGCTCCTTCATTACTTCTCCTATTTCTACCTGGTTATTAACTAGACGAAAATGTCTACCGAGCAAATAATTTGCTAAGACTTTCGGTATTCCTGTTTGATGCCCACTTGACGCCAGGATGTCACACTGACGCCCTGTCACGCGGTGAGATTGACGCCCCCATAATTGGACTGCCACCCTACTGACGCCCCCTTGATGCCCCCTTGACGCCCTGTTGACGCCTTTTGCCGCCCCCATTGATGTCCTTTGGTGCCCCACTGACACCCTTATTGACACCCCCATGAAGGTAAATGTTGAGTTTTCACAGGCATATCTGTGCATCCCATGAGCCAAGTATATGCCGTAGGTCTCCATTATTGAAGTGCAGCATACCACAATGTATTAATAACGGCCACACCCTCAAAAATGAAGAAAATTTCTGTGAGTGACGCCCCATTGACGCCCCCGGGCGTCAAGGGCGTCACTTGGCGTCACTTTCACTTTGCCCATAAACTCGTAAGGTAGGGTCTTTGACAGTCTAGAGTAAATTCTTTTAGTCCGTGGACACTGGATACTAATTTTTACCCGAAAACTATTTCTTGAATAACTTGGACAAGGTGGTAAGTGACGCGTTCTTGTGGATATTAGCTATGATTAGTGATGCATTAAAGATGTTTGACATCCTAATTTCGGAGCCCATGAGTGGAAGCGTCAGTCAACGTCAATGTAAACCGACGCAGGGTGGCTGTGCATTAACACAGAGCGGCGCACCTACTGACGCAGACACTGCGTTCAGTGGGGTCGTCTTCACAAGCGATGTGCGACCCCCGTCCGCAGAGGTCTGCAGACTTGGACGTCGGCACACCATGCCGACCCACCCCAAAGTCTGTAGACGTAAGTAGGTCATCCGTTCCTCGTCTCAACCCCTATCTGGGGGCCCTGGGGCATGCGGAAGGCATCATTAATTGACAGGGTGATCTCGTTGCGGACCCACAAATCAAAAGACACAGCATTTCTTTCCAAATCAGGAGAAAACTCCGAAATGCAGAGCGCAAAAATGAGTTGCAACATTGAGAAATAATGTGGCTTAGTTCTAGAAGAGCTAATACACACTGTTTATTATTTTCTGAGGTATCCTGCGTGAAGTTGAGTGTGCGAAACCCAGAGACAACACGGAGACGTGCCCAAATCTGGACCAACATCACCACGTTCCAGGCCGTGTACAACACTGTATGTTACCGTTGTCAGGGAGCCTTCAGGGACGGTATGTGGTAAATAGAAAAGAAACGGGAGCGGCGTACGAGAGGTCTGGCGACCTGGGCGGACGGGGGTCGGCACGCCTCTGCAGACATATGTCGGCAGGGTGTTGACCCATGTCTGGCAGATTCTGCGGATCAGGCGTCGGCAGGCTGTGTTTCCCAGGGTCTGCACGGGTCAGCCCATGTCTCGCAGGCTGTGTAGACGGGGTCCCTGAACGCAGTGAGATCGGCGCACACCATCGTGAAGCTTTGCAAGCACAATGGAAGACTTTTAAGCCCATCTACATGCACGAGGAATGTATTGGAACAGTTTGGAAGCTGGAAATTTTGAAAATAGACCTTCAGGATGATTCAACCGATCTCAACTGTACAACGTCCGATTGATGCAGCGGCGGCGTAAATTGTTTCAACATAATTTATAAATATTTGCGGTAATCAGGTCGAAGCACAATTTCCAACAAAGTAGGTCTACAAAGGGGAGTATGACAACCGCGAGGACCAACCATAGAAGCTTAACATCAGACATCAAGAGTGCGAGAGATACGCGACTAGAGTGGCCAGAGATTGGATAATTTTTTGGGAGTACGAGGCGAAAAACATCGGCGGCATGGACAGTAGTGCCCAAGGGATTAGGCAGGCAGCCTAGCCTTAATACATGTCCTACACCCCCCCTGTATTAACTTGGATCATAACTCCACCAGATCCCGTCCAAATCATTAGCAGTCTTCGGATTTGGGCTCCTGGTCCTCTCACGGTTCCAGAGCACCCCCAAGGTTTGCTGAATGAATTACTATATATGGTAATATGCCCATTTTTATTTAAAGGTTTTTCAGGCAGCTGGCCTACATGTCATGATCTGCCTCTTTTTCACCTTTTCTCAACAACCTGGTTCCCCAACATTCACATCTAACCCGGGTTATTCCGGAATGTCCCACCGGGTTATTGCTCTGGTCTCACCTCACTATTAACCCAGTCACCCCTTGCCCCTCGCCACACTCCTTCCTGCTACACCCCTCACCCCTGGACTCATACCCCTACTGGTCTGATTGACCCTTACTTACTCAATCCAACCCCTACTTGTTGATCGCCCCTTGTAACACCCCTCACCCCTTAGCGTCCGCAGTCACCCCTACCCTATACCCCTGTATTTCATAGTATATAGACTCTAAGTAGTTACTTACATTCCTTACACTATTCTAGTCTACTCTCCAGTGCTTAATTGACTTTGTTCTGCCTATTCCTTGTATCACCTAGCTGCCTACGTCACAGTTACCCCTGCAGCGAGGCCCTGTGCTAATACTACAGTAGTTTCCAGTGCAGATCTCGTCAAAATGGTTAGGTCTCTTTGGATTCAGGCTCCTGGGCCTCTCCCAGTTCCAGAGCACCCCCAAGGTTTGCGACTGAGATACTATATATCATAATATGCACATTTTCATTTAAGGGTTTTTTGGGCAGCTGGCCTACAGTAGGTTCCAGTATCACTCACATGCACAGATCTCATCGAAATGGTTAGGTCTCTTCAGATTTGGGCTCCTGGTCTCTTTCAGTACCCCAAGGTTTGCTTACTGCATTGCCATATATAGTAATATGCCTATCCACAGACATTGGCAAACACTCCAGAAAATTTGAACTTTCAGGGGCCCTGATAATGTTCCTAAAACCTAAGGTATCAGGAACAAAGTAGGTGCTCCTGAAGCCATTCCTGAAACAAAGGTTTCTCGACTTGCAGAACCTGTTCCCGAGACAAAGTGTTTTTGCACTGGATGTGGCGCTGGTTGCCGTGAGCCATCACTTTGTGATCACTCTGGAACAGCACATGCCAAGCGGAAACAATGTTGGACTGGAAATGCACATAGTGCTGTGCTAGAAAGTTTATAGCAGCTGCTATGCTATGCTAGAAATACCGAGACCCAGAGGACCATAGCTAGCACAAGTTAATAACAGCTAAATAGCTTTTGGCTACTAGCAGTTATTTGCTGCAATAAACTAATAAATAGCATGCTAGATATGCTAATAATTCTGGAATCAGTCATCTGAATATCTCAGTGCATGTTCGCAGCTGTCGCAGTCGCCACTGCTGCCTGCAAAGTCTGCTGAAAGCCTGTGGCATCAGTTTTAGGTGGTGAAATCAGCTTGGCTCCCTCCGCAGTGTGCACCTCGATAACACTATGGAAATCTGAAATTAAACAGTTGTCGACGGTCTTGGTCAATATAGGCCGAATGGGCCACGAGAAGTGCTCCAAGAGAATGCCTTCACCGTCGAATCTGGAAAATTTCCCTTCCCACCATCAGTCACAATCACACATTTGGGTTGCTGGTCTGAATGTTATCTGAGAGTCCTCTAATTGCATTTTGGGGTTGATTCAGACACGGTGGCGCAAATTGAGAGGCATTCTGTGGTTTTAGGATTTATAGCAATAGATAGCAGCCCTTTTGAGAGGGCCCCTAGCTAGAAATGTTATTAGCATGTTAATAGCATGTTATTTATTGCTATGTTATTATTACTAACTTAGAGTTACTCCGGGAGTGGATTCAGATCCAGAACTGATGGCGGATTTGGATTTGATGTCGTTACGTGATACGGTACGGAATAGATGATGGCGCCGATTATCGTACATCTTACCTCTTTTACCATACCCCCGCACAATCTGAGCCCCCAGGAGACTGCTAAATTGGTTGTACTACTCATAGTGGCCCTCCTAAAATATATTGTGCTTGGTGTGGGCCTTTTTATTCATCCCCAATACTGCAAGACTGATTTACACAATTCGGCGCTCTCTGGCCGTGCATGGCTGAATGAGCTTCTCACTGGGCATCCAGACCATATCTACATTGCTCTGGGGATGTGTCGTCATGTATTCCTTGCCCTTGTTCTTCAACTTTGTGCGATGGGCCACATGGAATCCCAAAACTCTTGAATCAATCTCGACGAATCTGTGGCAATATTCTTGTACACTTGCATCACTGGTATTGCAATAGACCATGTAGCAGGGCATTCCCAACATTCCAGGAGATCGGGCATCATAGCATCTCCTTTGGCACAAGTGAAATGGCTTCTTTCGGAGCTTCAAACTGTGATTCAACCCAAAATCTAAAGCCTCGAGTCAACATCGAGTCGGTGAAAAGTTCTCAGTCCATTGCCGAGCGGTGCCGTAAGTAATGCGGCTCAATCAGCCCGATCAGGCACGTGCGATCATGTGGTGGTTGAAGCCGTAAATAATCGTAACAACATCTGTAAACAACTCTTCTCTTTCCCCCCCATCTCGTTCCTCGCTACCCTCCACCCATTCTGCCCTCTGACATCGTAGTCCCCTCTCCCACACTCAGTATGGTCTCCTCTACACCTTGGCATATTTGGGGAGCCTCCACGATGTCCCATAGGTGCACGTCGTTGCACGGGCATTGTCAGCGACTAACATTGAGCCAAGGATTCCACCGTTGTCAACGCGGCGCTGCCCAGTGTATCACCATGTAAGTGATCATTTCCCCCCATTCCTGTGTTGACTAGAATCTACAGGTATGTCTTCCTCAATGTTAGTCGGGTGCGGGTGAGATTGAGCCGAGTTATTCTGAGGCAGTTCTTGGTGCGTCCTTCCTGTCTTTCTTTTTTCTTGGAAGGGCCGGCACCTCAACTCATTTAGTCATGGACCCGGACTTTGTGACACCTCCGGTCAGTCGCACCGCTCCTATTTCATAACGTTGGCTGACAAATACAGATACTTGTCGGCTTACAGGAATTAAGTCCAGGGACCGTAGTGTACAAAGTGCCTGTACACTCAGATAATTCCTGGGCCCCGGCGTTCCTCAGCGGGACCGGCCGTGTAATCCTACCTACCTACCTACCTACCTACCGTCGGCGCTGATGAGGGTGGGACTTCTGCATCGTGAGTTTCTACTCTTTATGATCACGTCTCTTGGCTTTATGACCAATATTATAGTTGTGCCCCCATGGACCATGATCAAACACAACCGGTGGTGGAAAGAAGGCGTGCCGAAGTCGGTATTTTTAGTTGCTTTCGGTATTAATTATCTGATGTCGTTGATGCAGCGCGGGTCAGGTGATGGTTTTACTCGTAGGCACTCCCTTGAAGCATACTGGAGCAATCTCGTCGCCACTATGTGCAATGTGAGTCCCCTTTGCGAGCTGCTTTCTCCTTCCACTGATCAATTCACTATATCAGTCGGCTCGTGAGTGCGCCTGAGCATTCCATCTCGTATATCTATTGTCAATGACAGACAGCTCATCTCGAGCCTAGTTAGCAATACTTGTTCGTAGTTAGCTGTGCAATAAAATGCTGGTTCGAGCTTCCTCTGATGCGAAAACGGGAAGAAAAATCACCTCCAAGGCCAACCCAAGGCCTTGCCAAACCTTGCCAAGACGAGGAAATTGGGGAAAATTTGGCGCTAAATTATTTTAAAGGTCGCAAAAAAGCAAACGGAACAAACACAACTAATTTGGCGGAATTGGACCTTTTTTCAGACCAATCTGGCCTTTTTCCCAAAGGAGGTCTTTCCTGATGTTTTAAGTTTATTTTTCGGTTGAAGCTGGAGTGATAAATAAAATAATTATCCCTTTGATTTGGCCTCCTTATATTTCCTCTTTATGGTACAGAACACCGTAAAACCTGAGGATAGTTTTAGTGGAAATCAACTTCGGACCGTGATCTCCGGAATTGCCGCGGCTCATTGCGTCGTCGGTCTCACTCAAAATGAACAACTTAATTTCAAACTCCGCGACAGACCAATTGATGTACCCGAGAAGTACCAGTCTGCCTACGGCAACAAGCCCGCCTTGTTAGAACGGCGTAGGCAGACTGGTTACGAGTCTAATGGCTAATTGGTTTGCACACATTTTTCTGGACGATATTAGAGGCAAATATCCTGCTTCGTGGCAGCGCTCTACGATGTGAAGGGAAATCAAAGGGAAATTCCACAAATATGACTAAAGTGTGACTATGCGTCAGTGTGACATTGCTGCGTCAATCAACCCGCCGATCCGCGTCATTGCAAAGGGAAGACATTACGACAACTAGCTGGGACTGGTGGACACCGGGGATTTTTACCTGGGAGGTGAGAACTCCTCCCGTACACTTGTGCACTCCGCTCGTGGTTAGGTCCCACTGGGTTTAAACCGGAAGTCCCGCCATTCTAATGGCCGGCCAGTCCACAGCTAGTGAGCGTCTTGTATTGATCGCCCCCTGGAATTTCTGTGTGTTCCGTTGGCATCTTGTAGTTTTATGTATGGATAACCACCCGTACATTACTTCATGTTTGTCTTCGGTAAACTCGTTGTTCATATTGTGGACCGCGCGAGTATAATATACCGCCCCCCCTCCCCCCCGTCCCCTGAAAACGTCACAGCGTCAGTCAAACGTCAAAACATCACTTTCACCCTGCCCTCCGGTACCGGTACCCAATTGGAAAATTAGTGCCTGGGCACTAATATATTTTACTGTTTATGTTTTCTGTATAAATCTATGCTGTATATTGTCCTGACGAGGACCCCTGGCCCTCCGGGACTCCAGCCGAACATCGCCGTTGACTCTCAATGTCAGTCTACATTGTTACGCTTTCCCTGAGGTCGGATAAATGGATAACCGTCTGTCCCGACGCCTTGGAAAAGTATAGGTATGCATAAGTATACCTGGCGTTAGTGAGAGTAATGTCTCAGTCGAGAATTCAATAATTGTCAAAGCAGAAGTGACAATAGCTCGAGCTGCTTGAGATCAGAACATGGTGGCGACATCGAGGCTTGGTAAAAGATGTAAGCTCGCCTATAGTGTAGGAAGAAACGCGCAGACAGAAGTTGGCGCTTGTCCCAGCATAATTGAAAGTTGGAGCCTGTCCGAGCGTAAATGAACACGAAGCTGATCATCCAGCGGCGTCCGGCGGCATCGGAATATGTTTCCATCTGGGTTTTATCCAACCGAGCAGCCGGCAGTGGAGCAGATCAGAGTTATTTTTTGGCATAACTTGCGGGAGTTTAGAGGTTCAGGCGGAACTTGCGGAGTTTAAAGGCTTCGGCCGGACACCCGTAATTTCATAAAGAGGTAGACAATCAAGGTTATTTCACGATACTTGTTCTCCAACGGCTATTCGTCGTACAGATATACAAACAAAATTCAATATTTCAAAGACATGACGTGATATTATACTCGACTTTGCCTTTCTGTCGGCATGCAATCCGACGCTGTCATTCAGGAGACAGCAACGCCTGGGCCTCGGTCTCCATCTCTGCCCACGTCGCTACATCGGGAATCTCTTCCACCCATTCGACTGCGATGTTTGCGATGTTGGTGCCAGTAATGGAAGCATTGTAAAGATTCTGGAAATACTTTCCCGTGGCTAAACATTGAACATATGAAATTCAATATTGCAGTAATTTTTTCGGCCTTGAGAGTGAGAGAGCAAACTTACAGTGGTACGGGAAGTTCCAAGGCTTGATGCTAACCGACGGCTGTGTACCAATCTCTGATGGGACAGGTGTAGGTGCATTATTGTCGCTGACTTCGTATCCATGGTCGACGTGATTCCACGTGCTGATGAGCGGAATAACAGGCGGCACGCTTGTCACCGGGTCATCCTTGTTTACAAGACGCCATGTCTGCCCCTTGTGGTCGTCCAGCGCGGTCTTGTAATGCTTTGCCCAGTCGACCTTGTTCCATAACCCACCTAGTCGCGGGCACCCAAATGTATTAAGGTCACGGAGAAAGAACTGGCGCTTCTCCTTAAGCTGAGAGAAAAAGTGCGCGAGATCACCATGCAGATCGCCTTTAGCAGGAGTATTGTTGTAGAGGCGCATGAGCTCGGCGTAACAGAGTGTCGCATACGCGCCTCCAAGGGAGTGTCCCTAGTATGAACAGTCGGTATGCGTGAGCACGATTGTATCAGTGAATTATGTTCGGGACTAACAGTCACATGGAGGTTGATTGCAATACCCGGAGAGACATTATAGCTCTGCAAGAAGTTGTCGATCATGTGCTTGATATAGTCTGTTCTTTGGCTTCAATATTATAAGTTCATACACAGATGGAATTGGGACGTACCAAGTGGAGCTAATCCAATGTCAGGGAATTTGATAAACATTGTCTGGTAGAAGCCTGTGTGAATCGGAGATCCCCAGAGAATGCTGCCTGGGACCATCATCATGGCGAACTTGAGGTCAACGAAGATTTCCTTCCAGTCCCTCACATTTGTTCCCTATTCCGGATTTTCATTCCGAAAGGGCATATTTAAAGAGAGGACTTGCCTTAAATGCAAGGCCCAGAAATGGTTTCTTTGTATCCTTGGAATAGAAGAGGCCTGCGTACGGGCCGTTGAGGAACGGATGTCCTTCCGGAGAATACTGCAAAAATTTAGCACCTGCATAGTACGCCCAAGGGTTGAGAGACATCGTACCTTCAAGAGATCTATTGAAATTAATTACGTTAGAACTTAAGCTGGACAAGGCACCGGTCGTACCGCAGATGACCTCGAAGTTGAGACCCCAGAGAGCGGCCTATATTTGAGATGGTCTACCTCTGTTGATCAATGAGGATAAAGTAAACTTACTATCTTCTTGATGTCGGCTTGTGAGTCCTTAAGGAGCTGGAGGGCGTGCTTATCGCCCTCGTCGGTTCGTTTACGTGCCTCAATCACAGCCTGGAATACTTTCTCGGTGTCTCTGCACTTATAAATGAGTGCACGAATCGAATGTAACTAATTCATGATGAGAGTTCATACCGAAGATAAACGGCGGCACTCTCAAGTAAGGTGAAAACCATTATGTCCCAGTCGATGTTACTCCTGAAGCAGGGGAAGACAACGTCAGTTGGCAGAAGCTAGAAATCATCCTCCTGCGACTAAGTTGCTTACCCACTGGTAGCCTCTAACAGACACAATGATTCAGTATTTCGTCGTACTGGAGGGTGTAACTGACGTTGTTCAACGGCACGTTTAATTTGCTTGCTTGCTTGCTTTGACCATTGTACAAGTTGGTTGTACGGCGAAGGAGCACCAGGTAGTACAGGCCAGGGTGGACCAGGGATGCGTCCCTCTGGGCCTGGGATGTCGACGTTGCGCAGCTGCTGCAGATGGCGCTGCCGCAAGGCCAGCTCGAAAGTCCCGTCGAGTGGTGGAGTAGGTGTTTCAGTCATTGTGAAGACAACAAGTTAGAGCTGTTACGAGCAGATGAGATTTGAAAGTGGAGAGGGGGGATGGGATATCTGAATGTTGTCTACCGTGCCATCCCTTTTATGGGCCTTGGTCTAACCATGCAGCGGTCCGGAGCTTGCTTCGAAGCCCATGCAACGGCTCTTTGACGTCTAACCGGTGAATTCTCCTGCCGGCTCAGTCTCACCCTAACCATGTCTCCGTTTAGTCTTCAGGCTCCACAAGAGAACGTTCAGGTGACATCAGAGAGATAGATAGATTATCCGTTCTATTAAGATTCTCTACGGCTTTCATTTGACATTATTTTGTCTTATCCCCTTCAAGCCCTCCCAGCTTCGATCTCTCTGCTCCAGTGCTGGAATCCTGCAGTCTTTTGGACTCATCTTTCCCACCGAAACACCATTTTTGACCACGCTGCTGGGCAAGTTATTATGAGATTGCTCGCACGCTTTCCGCTGATCCGTGGCTTCAGAAACAGATCGCGCTATTTCGGCAGATCAACACTGCTACCTGTACCTCTTTGTCCCTTCTACAATGGCAGAAGATTCCAAGTCCTTTCAGTGCGTTTCCAGCTCACTTTCGGCCTTTTCTTCACACATGCCGGCCACAAGCTCCCTCCGTGTCTTCATAAACACCTAGAGAGGGCCGCAGAGTGCGTCCTATTAGTAATTCGGTGTCATTGGACTAGTCGCTCAAATGACATCGCTTTTCCAACCGGAGTTCATTGTTCATCGTTCATCGAGGGTGTTGACGGCCTTTGAATGCATGCATGGAAGGCCTGTATACGTGGATCATTCATGGTGTCCAAAGAGAATTCTCAGGAATTGAGTCTCTTGGACGGTTGTGACAGACAGCTCAGAAAGATAACCACACTTCCTTAATGAGGCAACCGGGACAGACCAAGCGCCGGAGGCGCACCCACAGGCCTGGCATGCTCCACTAGCACGGCGCTCAATTAACGTTGTCCTTCACCCCGATGTAGTCGGCGCAGAGTGGACTGATTGTTGTCATTTGCATCCGGTGTTTCGAATTTCCGGCCAGAGAAAATTGCAGATGTCAAGCACAGGCAGAAGGCTATCGCATCGATCCCTTGTGTGTCTGGTTGAGTTCAAGTCAGAATTTCTAATCGGAGAAAATTGAAGACATCGAGCATACGCGGAAGCCATTACATGGATCCTTGGGCTACAATTCTCATCGCATTGTTGCCATTATTCACCCCGATGTAGTCGGCGTGGAGTGGACCGAAAGTCTCATACAAGGGAACAGGCTTTGCATTCAGTCGTTCTCGACATGAGAAAATTGCGAATGTCAAGCATAAACAGAAAGCTATCACATCGATCCTTGTGGATCAGGTGGAGTTCGAATTTTTGACCAGAGAAAATTGCAGACGTCAAGCATAGACGGAGGCTATTACATAGTTACTTGGGTTACAATTCCTATCATATCTCGCAGTCACCGATGGACAAGCTAACCTTGAAACTATCTCGGCTCTCCACTAAGTACCTTTTCGTTTTGGAAAACCACTCGTTCCCATAGATAGGCTGTGCACTAGCTCGTTGGGGAGAAGTGTATAAAAGAGCACACTTCTAACCACTTCCGTCAGAGTCTCTCTAACGCCGCGCATCAGCAAAACAGAACACGTCTGACTAGTCTGGCATCAGACCAACCAAACGTGCCATGCCGCCAGAATCGCATCTGGCAGCATAATGACACGCCTAACGCCAGAATCGTTTCTGGTGCCAGAAGTTCGTCAGAACTTCCATTGTGGTACCAGGCACCCCTCGACAATCTTAAAAATAAAATATAGAATGCAATATATTCACGAGAGGTACTTAATACATGAAAGGCCTTGCTTCTGAGTAGTGGGCGGAACACCAGTGCAACCTCCCAAGCCAATCTCGACTCCACATCGAAGCTCCGTCCGCGCAACATAGCCACCGTCCACCTACGTCGGCTCCAGTCCACGATGCGGTAGATATTGTAGGTGCAAGACCCGATAAATTCCGTATGGGAACGAGGAGATGCAAGACTTGGCAGGTGATCGCCTGCAATGCGATCCCGGCCAAAGGAAGTGCTGCGACTAAAGAGGAGGTGGTAAATACAGGGAGAGAGGACAGAATAGGACACACACGTACCTTCATAGTTTGTCCTTTCCCACCATGGTCGCTCTTCTCCGAGTCCTCATTACTAGATATGTGAGAAGTCCTTGATGTCTTGAGGTCTGAGGTTGTGAATCTAGAGTCATTGAAGGTTGAAGTTCCTAAGCTTAAAGTCTTGAAGCTTGAGGCCTTGACGTCTTGTAGCTTGACGATCTTGACGGGAGAGAGTATGGCAGGCAAAGGACCAAGAATGACAGGGGCAGGGCGACTTTTGGAGGCCTTGAAGGTTTGGATACTCAGACTGTAGAGCGAGGGGAGCACGGACGAGGGTGAGCAAGGCAGGGCAAGAGAGGGCGAGAGGGATGGTGGGAGGAAGAGAAAGGTCCGATCAAAATCAACCATCGAGCTGAAACACGTGTCCGTGCACGGACCTGATGCATTGATCGGCCCGTCAACGTCTCTCAAATCGCTGCAGAATCGCAACGACTCACAATTCAATCACTTTCCAGTTGCTCTCCACACAATTCTTTTGCACTCCAACGGCCTTGAGCCAATTTCTCAATTAGTTATGGCGGCCAAACATCAGCAAATCCTGATTTTTTCTGTAGTGGCCATAGTACTGTGTAGTCAGACCACTGCTTGTGTAGTGCCTGTAGTGCCTGTAGTGCTCTGTAGTACTTTGTAGTATTCAGTTATGGCTATGTAGTGCTCTGTAGTGTTACATAGTACTCTGTTGGGACTACATAGTGTTCTATATTTTCTGCTCAAAAATATGGCTCACAGCAAGGATCTGGCATGTTCCTGGCAGCAATACTAGTGACATTGCGCATTTCAGATGTTCTCCCACCACGTCCAGGTCCAGTTTATGGGGTTCAAAATTTCCAAACCGCTGGCTCTGGGAAAGTATTTTGCGATTTGTGGCTTAACGAAGCTGTTTCTTGAAAAATGACCTCAGACAACTCTTGTAGCTCTCATCGAGCTCTACAACTTTTGTTTTCAGTCTATTTTTAGATTGGTACCCGACTACCACTTTTTTTGGACCACGTTCACCAGATTCATGGTTTTGTCTATCATTAATATTTAAAGACTCACATGCAGCAGAATGTATATATTTGAGGTAAGCAAGGACGAGAAAGGTGTTATAAGCCAGAAGAATCAGATGGCCCTCGTATATTGCATAAGTTTTCCTAACCCTGTATGGTTGCTTTAGTCTACTGTGTATTTTGTCTGCAGTAGTATTTTGTCTGTTCTCGCGAGGTCAAGGGTTTGATTCCGGCTGGTAACGCATTTAATTATAATTTAATTAGTCTAATGTAATAGTCACAAAAAAAGACATGAACTAAAGTGTCCTTACTAAATGTGCTAAGAATCAGAACAAAGAGTATTATAAAGTTGAATGGAGCACGAAATGAATTTTTTTAAGCTGGGAAGGCCCTACTACAGAGCACTCTATAGTACTACATAGTGGCCCTACAGCACTATGGAGTACTATAGAGTAAATACCCTTCACTACAGACACTACAGGCACTATAGACACTATACATGCTATGTAGTACTATATAGCACTCTGTAGTTCAATCAGGATTTGCTGATGCAATGTACACGTCTTCGTCAATTCTTGAAGAGTCTTCACAGCTCGACACGGAGTCATACATTCTTTGAATTTGAAGCTTCAAGTTAACCAAGTATATTACCCCACCAACAAATACCTCAGCAGCTGCCCCCAGTCCTAACAGCAATAATATAAAATGGCAGAATGTCGGAAACTGGCAGAGTCAAAAAATCTGACGCGTCTGGCTGGCGTGGCAGCCATACCAACCATACTGATCAGACACAGCCAGAGTGTGCCATATGTGCCAGAGAATTTCTGTTTTGCTGATGCGCATCCTTCGCTTCACAGGATCCTTAAACAACTCACAAACTCGTAATATCCTTCCTTTAGTTGATCCAAAGTGTCCTTTCCCCTGACTATTCCTCTCCCCATGTACAGATTCGATATGGAGCTTCCAGAGGGCATTGTGTGGAAAACAGCTATTAGGGGGAAGGGAAAAGAGTACCGGATCGGAACGCTGCCGGACGCTGGCTCAAAGGGCGAGGACCGCACGGCCAAGGATGCGACTGGTGGCAAGTTCTCGAAGGCGCCTTTCGGTATCGATGTGAACTGGAGTAACCGGCAGAAATGGCAAGGCAGTCACGCCAATTTCCGATCAAAACGACTGAGGATGAATCCAGCGCAAAATCTCTAAGAGGCGAAATCTCCGGAGTGTGCAACATTCCGGGTGGAATGCACGCAAGATATCGGCTCATCCCCATAGGTATGTCGGAAAAATCGGATTTGTATAATCAGGTCTGATTTGGGCATATCAGGTTGAGTCAGGCCATCAGGTTTTACGCAGACTGATAAGGGTCGAAAAATATATTATAATATTGGATCAGACCTGACCGTCTGATAGGCCTGATAATGGCTGACCAGACAAAATCGGACCAAATTACAAAACTACTTCCCTCCTTTCGGAGGTTCTTGAGTGGCCATTGCTACAAGGTTTAAATCTCTTACTGAGGTACTTACTGTATACTTACTCTTACTAAATTTCTAACTCAACTATCTTACTAATTTATTAGAGACAGACTTTAAAATATGAGATGCACGGCGGAAGGACATCATCTGGGTTATGTACTATGGTCGGGCCACCGGTTGTTTCTAGAAGTTTGATTATTTGAGCTTATTCAGTAGCCTCTGTCCAATTATTTCAACACATTTGTACATTATGCAACGTTCTACTGTACCGGGGTGTAGGGGAGCAATGTCCCGAGGACCGTGACACAGCTGTTGCCTTGTTTTCAGGCAACGAGGCCCACCGTGAGCGTGACCGTTGTTCATTAAGGCAACCAGTAGTTTATTCTATTGTTCTATTTGAATTTCAATCGAAGCAGGCACAATGGGCGTCAAGGTCACTCAGAATAGTAATTCTAGCACGATAAAAAAACGCTAAGTACAGAAGTGGCATAGAAATTTTATCATTTGCGTTCAACCTCCCAGTGATCTCGGGATCAACGCCGGCGTCCACATCACCGACGGGGACGATGTTCCCGACGATGAACAGGACCAAGAAGCTGATGATATTGACGATGACACTGGTGTCGCTCTTCCAGTGGTCGTGGACCGCGTGCTCTGTGTTCGTGTCCAGGATATTTCGGGCCGCTGGGTAGCTGTCCGAGCCGATGGCGAGGCACGACTTTCAGCAGCAGATGTGGAAGAAGATATCTGGGCATATAATCCTCGAGGGGAACTTTGGACGAAGGGTGGTGTACCAGCAGATGAGTCTGAATCGGGGTCGGACAGCGAGGGTCCGGGCAGCAGGGATGATTACGACGCTAATGGCGATGAGTAGAGGGCAAGAGGAGCTCAAATTATTATTTTGGGATTTTCTTTCGGTTTTTTTGATTGTCACGATTTTTTTGGGCAACCGCTCTCATCGTCACCGTGACACGTTAGGAAAGAGGCAACGCAACGGGCAGTCAGTTACCGTGACCGCTGCTCCCCTACACCCCGATCCAGTATGTGTGTTTACAAGATCTTTTTCATCCCCTGTGATGGGGGAACCTGACAGAACCTGACCAGAATCTGATGCGACCTGATATGCCTCCCAGCCCGACCTGATCAGCCCTTACAAGTCCTGATCAGTCCGTCAGGCGCGGTCAGGACCTGATCAGATAAATTCGATTTTTCCGACATACGCTGCAACGGAGGCGGAGTGATTCCGGGAAATGGGTTGGCAGGCAGAGATAACACGAAAGGGAACGCCGCGGCGGTCAGCAAAGATAGGGAGAGTGAGTGAAGCTGCCTCAAAGGAGCAATGGATGTGAGGAGGCCGGATGAGAGTTCGTCTGACATACTCGCTAGTTCCAGCGTCTCCAGGTGGGCGAAAGAGGATAGAGTATTGTTTAGTGCGGTGAATGCCTGGGCAGACAATTTGAGAGATGGCACGCTAGGGACAAGAGGTGGGCGCACCACAAATTTTTGAGATCAACCTCTTTTCCGATTCTATGGTATCTGAAAGAATGCTTTCAGGTGAAAAAATATTTTTCTCAATCCTGGTTCTTCTGTGCGATTTGGTTGGTTAGGGTTAGACAATTTTCAAATGCCTTAATCTCAAGAACCTCTGTTGCAAAAAATACCAATAAATAGCCAAACCCTGACAACACCCCCTTGGATTGGTCAAATTTGGTGTGGGTGGACTTCTTCGTGAGATATTGGGGACACATCATTCATGGTCCAAAAAGGGAAGTCGGTGAAGACTAAACCGTTTCACCTAAAAAATACCAAGGACTGTCCGGAGTATACAAGAATGGCGGGGTGTTGTATATCAGAATTTCCATTGGGGCAAAATTGATAGAGAAAGATGCAGGAGACGAACCCTTCTGGAGCTTCGGACCGATGGTCAAAACCTTGGTATGATTGATCGGCATCTCGGCAGCCCACCTCTTGCCAGGGGATGCTCCGGCCAACCTGGTGAGAGACGTAGGCACGAAGGAGGTGCTGAGTGGCCGAGATAAGTATTCAGCATGCCTGATGGTTGGCACCGCAAAAAAGAATTGCTTCCGGAAGCGCTTTGGGGGACAGCGCTGCCGTATAAACGAAGGAAACGGAACGGGTCGGAAAGATAGGTGCCGGATGGAGGTTCAACAAACGGAGGTACGACATCAAATATTGTTGAAGCATCTGTCTAGGAGAGACTAGGCAAGATTGCGGTGTTGAATTTTGATGGTGGTGGGACGATATGTCACTCCACGCACCCGCTGCGCATAGGAATAAAACCGAGCCCAATCAGCCGATAATATGGCTCCAGAAAGAAACTGCGCATTGATATAGAAATCATTGATATAATGGGCCCGGTGCACAAGAAGGTCGCTTAGATTATTACATAGGGTCCGTCAGGGTAGGTAGGTAGGTAGAATTACACGGCACGGTCCCGCTTTTTGAGGAAGTATCCCGGTATAATACAGGCCTTATAATTACACCATCGTCCCTCGCCTCTAGAAGCCATCCAAGCCGAGCCCATGCACCCAGCTTCCCGTCATGCTGTAGAACCCAGATGACTAAAAGAAGCAAAAAGTTGAACACCAGAAGGAACATTAGTACCCAGCCAGAATTATAACCTAAACACGGTGTTCGCATAGAGAACCTCAAGAACTTCATCTGCAAATTTGGCCACTAGAGGAATTGTTGAACGACGAACGTTCGTAAACCACGGATTCGAAGAACTCGATCAGTGTCAAGTTTGATTTCTCCATGTGATAATTATTCCTCATTGCGCTGCCGGCTACCTGCCTGAGCCTACCCTGCTCCGAGTCAGAGTTACGCAGCTTCATCCGGCGTTCTGCACCATCAATCCCAATGACTACTACTTGACTCTGACAAATTTAGTTGGGATTCATGGCTGTTTTTGTAGAACACGGGAACATATCAGGCGCCGTGTCTTTGATTGTCCATCCTCTAAGATCATTTCTGTTCCGCATGGTGCGCAAGTCGTTCCTTCCCATTGTTACTGATTCAAGATTCAAGGCACACCGCCTGCGCTTAATTGAAATATCCCCGACTCGTTTCTACACGTACGACTTGCATTATCGAGTTCATTCTTGTGCCTGCTGCCCATCACTACGCGTTCTAGAGGGCACGTCGCCATGATGCATCCTCCTCGTGCGGCCCTTTCCCGGTCCACATCGCCCTTCAGTCGGCATCTACTTTGACGGGACGGGAAAATTTTCTTTCAGCGACAATACCTATAATTCGAAAGTTTGCAAGCGTATTCAGGATCGGTTCCTGATTCGGGATGTGCCGAGGATTGCATTTCCGACTTCACAGGTCGAGCTCTGTTATTTACGCAGGGAAACATGTCACCCTGAGTGGTTGAACTTCGTCCGTGAATGGCTTAAACGGAATATTTGATCAAGGCTATCCCGACATGACGAAAGATTTCGGTGAGCCATATTTCGGACTTTATTATCCAAAAATATTCTCTGATTGAATTCTCCGGGGCAGGTATCGCGGGAAGTCATAACATTAACATTGGTGTGTTGTGTATTGCCCATGGTACAAATGTTATTCTGTTAACTGCTGAATTACGCGCAGCTTGACTCAAAGTCGTTGTCGTCTGCCAGTCAAATCAGCGCCATCGTCGTCGCAAATGGACACATTAAGCTTACCGAAACAGTCGCCACACCCATTGCCGTCGGACAGGCAAACTCCAGAGCGGTCGGCCTCAGCGATCTCGAGACCGTTGATTTTGTTCACGTCCGTATCGCCGCATCCGAGGAGGCTGGCGGCTACGCGAAACGAGAGCGATGAGTATCCGTGGATGGTGGACTTGAAGGAACTTACCCCGCTGCCGGGTGATCTCCTGGTCGAGGGTGGCGCTTCTTCCTGGGTAGGGAGAGTAGTACGCGCAGCCTGTGAAAGGTAAGTTCATCACAGCCTGTTCAGTGTCGACAACATTGAGCGCACAGTTTCCATGACAGGCGACGTTGTACGCTTCGATGTTGTACCAGCCCGGCGTCGGACTGGACCAGCTATGGGATGCAATGTCAGTCGTGGGCGAAGAGACGGCACGGCCGACTAACTGGCAAGTATTCGAGCCGCCCGCCCACGCGGCGTTCCAGACGTCGGGCTGTACAAGTGCCTGGCAGTCGGAAAGTGTCGCTGCAAACGTCCTCATATTAATCTTTGCATTATAGACACAATGAGGGACGTACCGTCGCTGGTAGTACCGCAGTGCACGCAGGTTAGGTCGTCGCGTACAGTACGATTGGAGGGAAATGCAAAAGCTGGCGCCATGACGGCGAGGGTGATGACAGCAGTGAAGAAATGCATGTTTGTAAGGGTGATTTGGGTAGATTCAAAAACGAGTGAGTCTGTTGGAATTATGTTTCGCATGGAGCCTTTTATACTTCTCAGATACACAGCGAAGTTCGAACCCCATCGAAATGCCCGCCTCAGTTGAATGGGATGGAGCCAACGAAACAATGAGGTCAGTGATCCCTTCAATTAACGTCAAGGTATGGTGTTTCGAAACGTCTCGGCTGGGTGTCGATTTCAATTGCTTCGAAGCCGCTCCGTGGTTGGTACACAATTGCATTAATCAATTCTGGGGTGGCTGATCCGTTGGTGGAGCAAGGCACCACAGCGCTTTGACCTCTGAAGGTAGAAACACAGCCTGCGTGGTTGCTCCTCCCGCGTATTTCCGAAATCTCCACAGTGCGCGGCTCGATTCCCCGAAATGCTACGATGCCGTTTGTTCAGTGGTCACCGTTGCTCAGTGGCCCAGCGGAGCAGGAGAACGGCTTTACCGGATGCCGTGGGAGAATTTAGACATTTCCGTCACTCTCGTAGAGTACGTATACATAACCCTACCTCACCAAATGTGCCGTTGCTTAGTGCCGCTATCGCAATACAAGGGAATACTTGAAACTGTCATTAGGCGGTGCTCCTCGGCGCCTCTGCTCAAAAAGTCGCCAATGTGGAGCCGCTACAACAGGCGTGCTCTTCCTCAGGCAGAGCCTGTGGCAGCCGATATTTTATTTATATTCGCCCACCTGTATTCAACCTCAAATGTCGCACATATGATCAGGTCAGGGCCCTTCCATCTGACTTGCATGTACTCCACCAGCGCCCATCTCGTGATGTGTCTGCGCCGCAAAATCAAATATTCACGGCAGTTCGTTCGACTCCACCAGTAGTAAGTCGCTCCATGCTTCGGTCGGGTATAACTAGGAAGATCTTATAAATTAATCTTAACAGTGAAACGACAAGTCTCTGCCGCTTCTTGGGCGATCTATGAAGTCATTCAATAGAATTTGCAACTCCCGTTGGGATGAACTCTACCATGATTCGGGTGAAACGTTCGTCGTCTGTAAGGCTCAATGCAGTACTCGCACCGGTTTCGCTCTCCTGATGCTGCATGCTCATAGTGGAGCTTGTCCTTGCCAATTTCGATTGATTCATCATGCTCGCCGATGACGGCTCTCCACCGCACTGTATAAAATGTGAAGGGAATTCAGCCTTCAACACTCAACTCAACCACCCAGCACAATGTACTTCTCGACCCTCTTCGCACTTGTCGCGATCTCTACTGCCCCGGCTGTCTTCGGCCAAGTTGGCACGCACTGCGGCACCACCGAGGATGGTAAGTTGCTCAGCTATGTTCTGAATGTACCTGATCTTCATCATCGCCAAAAGCAACCTACTCCGACTGCCAAGGGGTAGTAGTCACCTTCGTCACTTCGTTACTTCGCTTAAACTCGCGAAAGTTCGTCACTTTGATTGCAACCTCTGAAACTTCGTCACTTTGGTGAATTCCCAGGAAAGTTCGTGAGGTGAACAAACCACACAAATCAGATGCATCAATCTGGCCATCATTTCCTTCTCCCCCGTTTTTTTATATTGATACCCTGGCCTAACACTAACCTCTAACCCTAACCGCTAACCTTTAACCTCTAACCACTAACCACTAACCTCTAACCTCTAACTGTAACCACCTAACCCAAACCTCTAACCTCCAACCCCTAACCAGCTAACCAGAACCTAACCGGCCAACCTCGGCAAGCTGTTGATGCACATCACTCCGTGATGTGCCGAAGAGTCGCCGTTTGACAAGGCTGGAATACTAACTCACGAACTTTCACAGAAAGCCATCAAACTCACGAACTTTCACGAATTCCCATCAAAGTCACGAACTTTCGCAGCGCTAAGCGAAGTAACGAAGTGACGAAGATGGCGCGGACTCACTGCCAAGCGCTCGTTGATCCCGCGACGTGGTCCAGCGCATGGGCGGGCAGCAGCAACGTCTGCCACTACAGCAACCCAGACGATATCTTCGGCGCGCCTGCGACAGCGTACAACACCGCCTGCCACGGCAACTGCTGCGTCTACTTTGCGTCCAAGACCGGCGGCATGCCCGACGAGGAGCAGACGCGGCAGGACGCGATGGGGCTGTTTGGATGTGCGGACATGGCTGTGAATAAAATCAATGCCATGGTGTTCAAGGAGCAGGCCTACGGCGTTTGTATCTCGGACGGTAACGGCTGTGGTGACTGCTTTGGTAATCTATGTATCCGATTCCGCGGAGTTAGATCCTGACCTGCTCGCAGACGATAAAGACTTCAGCGGAGGATGTGCCAACTGCTGAAAATCCGGCCTGCAGAGACTACTAACAATTAATCGTGATGTACAGAATGAGCCGCCGCTTCCCTCTAGCAGTCATCGAGCTAACATGTACTCATGGATGACAAAGATCAAATTTAATTCCATTAAAATTGTTAGGCTATCGAGGCAAACTGTAGAAAGTTCGACAAAGCTCAAAAATGCCAAAGGAACACCAAATACGACAACGGCAGAGTCTGTGGCGTATGTCGAGACTTGCGGTTTGAACCCAAGACCAAAGAGATGCCATAGTGGATCCAACTCTTAAAGAACAGTAAATTGGGCATGAAAGATTTGCCGGCCTAAACGTAGAAAAGTACTTGAGTGATAAACAATTAAAAAGTTGCTGTTGAATGAAGGGCATGCCGGGTTTCAGGAGAATGTGGCTGGTGAGACGAACTGATTGAGGGTAGGCTGTTTGCCTGTGGAGCTTGTTGAATATTCGAGAAACAACCTTGACGATACCCGGTCGGGGAAGAGGAGGAGCAAAGTCCGAATTTGACCAGGGCAGCCCAGATGAGCAACAGAGAGATTGCGAAGAATGAAGCCCCGAAGTCAAAGTGGTGGGTGTTAAGTGGCGAGAGCTTCTGGATTAATTGAGGAATTGATGGAGAAACGGAGATCAGAGAATCTGGGACCAGCAATGTAGACAGGCATTTGACGATTGCGAATTTAAGGAGCAGAAAGTTCTATAAGTGGTGGGTTCGGAGATCTCGGAGTTGTCGGGCCGACGATGTTTAAGGTGGCGATCATAAATTGCCATTGCGTCATCGTACTTTGGCAGCGGATGCTGCCATCACAAACGGCCAAAGCGCGAAATTTTGATGTGATTTTCAGAGAGAAAAGAAGTTACGGGTGCCATACCCGCTGGGAAAATATGGTTTATCTATGTTCTGGAAGGGGGGAACGAGGTCTTCTGGGGCATGTAAAGGTTTTGGTATTATATTTGAACAGTTTATTAGATTGGGGCATCCAATATACTCATTTAGACATTTGGACACCTAGTGCTTTGTGAGCTGTTGGGCCTTCAATAATTGTGCACTTGGTCTAGGATTTGTGCGGGGGGTGGGTATGAATATTAGGATTGATTTGAAGGTCGAAACAGATGGGCAGATATCAAGTTGGTGGGATCAAGGCTTAGGTTGACTGGTCGATTACGTCTCCCACCTGCTCCGACCAAGCTTTTATTATGATTTTTCCCCCCGGGAATCCGAGCCTGTAGGTGAGGGAGGGGAGGTTGAACAGGTCGTGGAGGGGGTACAAGAATCCTAAGACAACATCAGAATATTCGCATTTTAGGGGAAGTTGAAACTGGGTGGTGCAATGGGCTCTCCCCGGGCTGGGTTGATATTACTGGTGATTGCATGGCGCTCCGTCATTCATTTGTGCTTGAACATGCTGCAGAGTTAGTCCTTGCTACGATATTGCTGCGGATCATTGACTGTATTTGCAGGACATACCACGACTTCGTGGAAAAACAAGGCAACGAGTTCGAGAACCCCGATCTCTGCATTGGTTTCAATTCTGGGGCGTCCTAGGTTACTAAATATACGTGGCCGACGACCTTGAAACTTCTCGTAGAGCGGAAACTACCCAGTCTGTTTACGGGACGTTACTGCGACTCTCTTATTCATTAAGCCGCAACGTATGTTATAGGCGTACAATGTTGCGTGCTGCCGGTGCAGCGGTGCACCCCCCGCACGGACCTGACTTAAATCTCTGGGGAAGCATGATGGAAGTTCCAACGCGCACAGCGTATATGGTTTTGGTCGCCCATAAACCATGAATTTCAGGTGCAACATCAAGATTGGTTATTCTCTGACTGATCCTAATGATTTCAGAAACGTTTTTTTGGATGCCATGAGAGATCCGTATTTTCGGAGTGGGGACGGCGCTGACTAGATGAAAGAGATGTTAAACTCCCGCCCAATCTGCTTAGGTCAGTTTGCCCTCGATCAGTGCGAAGTTTAGCTTCCCGAGATTGCCCTTGGTTGGCTCATGAAACTCTGCCTCGCATCATTTAAATTTAAATCTGAAAAATCAAACAGGTCTATACAGCGTAGCTACTGACCTAAATTGAAATATGCAAAATATAAGCTGTGAGTAGAACATCTTTCTAACCGATCGATCAATGTTTAAACGATGGTGGTCCTGCGGCCGGGGCGGTTGAAGGTACGAGCATTTTCTCAACAGCTTTTGCTGTTCCCACAGCTTCGAACACTGCCAGCGGCGATTGCTATGCTGCTAAAATTAGAGTAACAACCTTCTGTCCGACAGCGCGGCACCGCCTTCGCTCCCTCCCTCTCACTCTCATGTCGTTCTTCAGCAATAGTTCTGGCATTAACATCCACGGCGGGACATTCTATTCTGCTGCTGGAGATGTTCACATCCAGGATAACCAGCAGCTGGTGGATGAAACCAGTCTTGTCCTTAATCAATCGTCATCCCATTCAGGACTGACTTGGGAGGAAGGCGGCTCGTCATCTGGGCCAGTGCGGAACAATCGGGCTCGCTTGGAGCCTTTGAGCTACCTGCCGTATGGTGTGTGCCATTTTCTTTTGCCCTTGCGTTCCTGGTGCTGATAGGTCGCAGATATCCGTTCCAGGAGGCAACAGACCCTGTCGGAATCCTCTAACAGATACCCTGCCGTGATTGATCCATGGCCCAACAGCAGTCAACGCGTCGAGTGGGAGGAATCTTCCGAGCCAGGGTTTAATAATGCCTCCATTGCGGCGGGGCCTGGCGGCTTGGCCTCTGGTGCGTTTTCATGGCGAATCCCATTCAGAAGGTTTTCAACTTCTCTTTTTAGATGACCATTATTCATATCCTTTGCAACTACCCTCCACGTCAGTCTCAGCAACAAATACTACAGACTTTGCGGATGATTTTGGTCCACCGTCCATCACCCAATATCCGCGCGCGATAGATCAAAATAATCACCACGGGGGTTACCACACCGCAGCCTGGACCCATGTTCCAGACCCTATGGATGGACTCTATTACTTGCCGGATCCAATGACGAGGCAAACATCATGGCAGGAAACCTACCACTTACAACACGAACCGACCACGAACATCACTAACGGGACCTTCATTGGCGGAAACTTGAATCATAATGTGAGAAACGGTGAATTGGGTATGTGTTTATGGAGGCTGCGAGGTTAGCTTTAACTGAGGTGACAATTGTAGGCCTGCATATACTACATCGAGTCTCGGCAGCAGAAGCATTTCACGACCCCGCGGATAGCTATGATCAACCTCGATGTCACCCCGAAACTCGAGTTGAGATGCAGGATAAATTGTGCAACTGGTGCCACAATGGAGAATGGCCTATGAAGGATGCGGAGAGGGATTCAGACATGGGATCATCGAGTCGGGAGTCGGAGGCAGGCACAACAGATTCATATCCAGAGCCGACCATTCTTTGGGTCCACGGGCCCGCTGGGGCGGGGAAATCCGCAATCATGCAGACTCTGTCGCAGCGCTTAGAGAACGCAGGGCGTCTGGGCGGGACTTTCTTCTTCAAACGCGGCCATCCTACTCGTGGAAATGCCAAGGTTTTATTCACGACAATTGCCCTCCAACTTGCGGTCAACAGTCCACAATTGGAACCTCGGATCTCGCAAGTTGTGGAGAAAAACCCTACTCTCGTAGGCAGGTCTATCGGCGTTCAACTACAGGAGCTCATTCTCAACCCATGCATGGGTTTGCAGAACCCTCCCTGGACCATTGTCATTGATGGACTAGATGAATGCGAAGGGCAGCAAGTTCAGCAGAATATTCTGCACCTGATCAGAAACTCCACCCAACAACAGATGCCTTTGCGATTCATCATCGCCAGCCGTCCGGAAGCCCACATCCGTGAGGTTTTCGATGAACACTGCTTCCAAGGCTTCTACCGCGCATTCGATGTCGAGAGGTCCTTCGAAGACGTCCGCAGATATATTGTAGCGGAATTTGCTCGGATTCACCGCGAACACTCAACGATGGCGGCAATTCCAGCACCATGGCCGTCCGAGGAGGTGCTCAAGGGTCTCGTATGGAAATCATCTGGATACTTCGTCTATGCCAGCACAGTCATCAAGTTTGTGGACGACAAACACTTTCGACCCACACAGCGACTCGAAACAATCGTAAATCTGACCGGAACTGACTTTCAATCCCCGTTTGGTGCTTTGGATGAGCTTTACACCCAAATCCTTTCTGCGGTTCCTTACAATCCTCAGCTTGTTCCAATTCTGCGTGTGATTGATAACTGGGCCGGCTGGCTGAGCGCTGAAGCCATTGATGAGCTTCTTGGATTGGAGGATGGGGATACGGAACTATCTCTCCGCGGCCTCCATTCCGTTCTGGAGTTTTGGGAGAGCACGCCCAGATTCATTCATGCCTCATTCTCCGACTTTCTTCGTGATCCATCCCGTGCAGGTATCTTCTATATCGAAGACTCGGTGGGAACGGCGCTGACTACATGAAATGAGATGTTAAACTCCCGCCCAATCTGCTCAGGTCAGTTCGCCCTCGATCAGTGCGAAGTTTAGCTTCCCGAGATTGCCCTTGGTTGGCTCATGAAACTCTGCCTCGCATCATTTAAATCTAATTTTGAAAATCAAATAGATCTATACAGCGTAGCTACTGACCCTAACTTTAAATATGCAATAAAACCTGAACATAAGCTGCGAGTAGAACATCTTTCTAGCCGATCGAACAATGTTTAAAGGATGGTGCAGCCGAATTTGCCATTCCCGGGGGAGTAGCTCGGGTTCTGCAAGTTCGCCACGCGGGTGGCAAACCCCGCGTTTCCCGCCTGGCCCTGGGCGTACAGGTTGGCATTGACGCGGTTGCCCTGTGGCACGTTCTTGCACAGAATCCCGCGGTAGCGCTGCTGATACATCAGGTTGTTGGTGGCGACGGGCTGCTTGACGACAGCATACTGCCAGGCGTCGTCTGTGATGAACGTGTCTGCGGAGATAGCTTTATTAATTAGATCGGAGGCTGACATGGAACTACTCACCGACTGGACCATTCAAGGGGCTACATGGGAGGGCAGGAGTCAAATTCACGATCGAATGGCACAGGCGAAGGGAACCCACCCGGTGATCATGTCGTTCGTGTAGATGGTCATGGCCAAGCCATAGTACGGGCTAGCGGGGTTCGCCGCTGCATTAGGGTTGCTGTTGTATAGTTGAAACTACACAAAGATCAGTGAGTGGAGCGACACTTATAACACGACTCACATTTGTCCAATCGGTCGTTTCTCCTGGGAACTCGTAAACGGCGGCGCTGTAACATGAGTAGTATGGTTCAGAAACGGGAGGTTTGAGATGAGGACACTATCATACCCAGCGGGGTTCCAACCGAACTCTGCGTAAGTTGAAACCTCAGTGATAAAAGGGAATACGAGATACTCTGAACACGCACGCAATATATCGATGGACGCAGGGCGGCTGTTCAAGGTTCCATAACACGCAAACTGTGCAGCCACCATCACACTGTCGGTGAGGTAGAACCCACCAGCAACTTCTACTCCCGTCCCAGACTTGAGACACAGCAACAATAAGAAGGAAGACTGCTTACCCGGACGGTGACTGAAGTCTCCAGTGCCGACACCTACGGTGAGATCGATCCCGGTAGCGACAATGTTGTCTGCCTTGCCGGCGGACGTCCCATGGAAGAGCGTTGCAACGTTGGTGGCCGAAGGATGGACAACGACAGCACGCTGATCGAGCTGGTCGGGGGTGCATAGCGAAGCCGATGGTGCCGGCGCCGATGACGATGCAGATGCAGATGTTGAAATTGTCGGAGCCGCAAACGTGTCGATGACAAGAGCCGCGACGAAAAGGAGCCTGAGTTGGAGCTTCATGGCGAGGAAATACTGAGTACAAGGTTCAAAGATGAGCTTCGATGTGAGGAAAAGTCGAAGAGAAACGGTGGGCTTATATAGCAGCAAACTGAACCTGATTGCCTGGCAGAGCTGAGATATTGCCCGGGCAGAACGGGTGCAAGCTCAATGGTAACCAGGGGTTGAAGTGAGGAAATGATGAAGACTAAGCGTTGTGGCGACAGCCTGAATGAAGAGCACCGTTCGAAGTTTTCAGGGGCATTATGATCTGACAAAAATCTGCCATTCAACATGCCGCGAAGTGAAGTGTTCAACTCGATAGGACTCCCATTTTTGCGAACATACATTATTGCAATTTGATTCGTAGCATCTTTAGACTCACCGGGTGTTTTTTTGCCACTCAGCTGGATTCCAAAGAAATTGCAGTCACTGAGATATTACCAAGCTGATAATACGGTGATGCCAATCATGGAATCAAATCCCGACCGGATAACCATACGTCCGGCAGGTAAGGAATTAAAAACGAAAACGAAAACATGTACACGCCAACTCGATGGCTTGATAATGAGTCTCTAACTCGAGAAAGCCCTCTGGGCACCCCTGGTACTTCCTACTATACCCCAAGGTAATTCCTTGATTGAAGTATTTGTTTCAGAGGCAGATTCACAAAAATAGAGACTACAGGCCCAGGTTCGCTTGGGGTGATATATTCACGTCTACCAAGCTCACGTTGAGCCCAGCTTATCGAGCTTGATGTGTTTTCTAGGCAGACTGGGGTATAATTTAATGAGTGTAGATGTAACTGGTACCAGGATTTACTGCGCTGATGAACACGGTGATGCCAATCATGGAATTCAAATGCCGACCACAATCACCGGAAAACCATACCTCCGGGACCCAGTTGAGTAACTGGAAGCGAAAACACGTCAACTCAATAACTCTGGTAACGACTCTGAGAAACAAGCTAGCTGAGGACGTGCACAAACTGTGAATGTTCAAAAGTTGGTGCAAATTACAGAAATAAATGCACCAGATAATCGCCAGGGACGTGCGTATTTATCCCTTCCAGTAGTCCGTAGCAGTACCATGTGAACCACTCTACTGAACAATTGGAGGTGTGAAAAAAGTGTAATTGTCGATTCAAGTCGCCATTAGCGCATTTGATCCGAAAGTCATGGGAATCTTACTAGCACAACTCCTTCAAATTAGACGGATCTCATCAGGGACCCGTTTCCAAAATTCCCGACGTGGTCGGTCCGTCATAGTAACGGTCGTTTATTGTATTTTAAAGTCCGGGAGTGGAAAGAGAGCCAGCGGTTGCCGTAAGACAGGATGTCAGGAGCAGTGGATTTGAACCAGGGGCAAGCGTGCGGAACTTCGAGGTAAAAATCTTGGGGTGGGTTGACAAGGGGGAGGAAGTACGGGCGAGTGCGAAGAGCCGATGGAGTGCAAGATCTGGATTGGATGTAATGCGCTGAGTCGCTGACAGGAACTAGGACCATCAAGGGCAGCTGGAGTGGGAGACGGGTAAAGGAGCGACGAATGCGGGGAGGAAGAAGTGTAGGTAGGAAGTGTAGGTATAAGAAACACGAGGAAGTATCGACAGGACTGCATGACACCCTGCACGGGAGATGCCGATGAAACGTAGAGGGACTGGACCCAGAGTTCTGAGATGCTGTAGTCGAGGGTTGGGGTCATCGGCAAATCTGGATCAATGGTGTAGGATGACTGGGCGATTTTTTACGCAAGTGTGTTAGCGAGGCGATTGTTGGGCGATGTCGCGATCGTGAGCGCAGGAGACCTGTGGGGGCTGTGTGGCGGTGAAAGACTGGCAAACGCAAATTAATCCCTCCACAACGCTGGCACTAGGGTTGGAGAACCGTAAACTCCTCCTTCGTCCAGTCAAGTAAAATAGTTCGTGGTTTTATCTGGAACAGCTCCCGGGCTGTATTTAAGATGGTGTTGCCAGGAGAAAGGACGAATACGACCGCAACCTTGAGTTCAGTAGCGGTAACAGTAATTGAAGATCGTGGTAAGAGGGCACAGATAGAAGTATCAAGTATCCAGAAATGCCTGAATGCCACCTAAGATCACATTTATTGGAATTTGTAGAGGAACTAATATGGCACTAGAAAATCGGCCGGCGGAGAAATTGCAAGACATCTGAGGGCGCGATAGATGAATGAATCAGGCAGCTTGCACTGATCAGAAAGCGAATTTTGGGAAATGATTCAGCGCAATTGTAATGGGATAGACGAACCGCCAGAAATTTGCACAATTATTTTTTTGAGGGTAGAATGTGGCCGAGTTTTACGCCCGCACATGCACACAGGGGAAACGTCGCATCCAGATGTAAGCTGCCATTGAGGACGATGAATGCGGGACCAGACGTTCATACAGTCCAGGATATTTAATGAAAACGGAGACCAGCGCTAGCCGCTGGTCTCCGGCGACAGAGGCCACTGGTAGTAGTTTAAAATGCCGTTGAGGCCGACGAGTCAAGAAGAGAAGAGGACTACGGAGACGACGGAGAGCCATATGAGCCTGAACCCGCGGTCTACTCGAACTCCGTCGTCGAATGATATCGCTGAAAATGCAAGCCAAGAGGGTCCAACCGCAACGAGAGAAATGCCGGGTGAGGAGATCGAAGGCGTGCATCCGTAGAGCTTTGAGTCGGACCAAGATGGCCGTTCAGAGCAACCCGTCATGGAAGCCGCAGCCAAGCATGCACTCACAAGTCCCGCGTGACACTGCCACAATGCCTCTTTTCTGGCGGGTCCCAAATCTTTGAATCCTTTTTTACTTGCTTGGACCATCCAGCATTGACATAACGACAATCCTGGCCGGATTAACGATCAATCTTGCGTTCGCCCGATGATTGCCCAGTCCAGTCCAGTGGATGGATTAAGATTCACAATCTTCGTTTCACGACTACTACTTGCGCCCTACAATCCCTCCCTTCGAGCAGTCATCTCTTCGGATGGAGGATGAGGCTTACGAAACATGCCACCGCCGCCCACCGGCCTCCCAGCATGACTCCTCCTCTTTGTCCAATTCGTCGAATGCAGAATCGGCAGCAAGCAAAGGCACCCCCAGGCCGGCGGTCTGCACGACGGCCTCCACCATCGCAGCAACGTGACCGCCAGTGTAGGCGTAGGATTCGATTTGCAACGCGCGCTCTTCGAGTACGCGCGCGCGGCGACGCTGATTGTGGAGACGGTGCCAGCACAGCGGGACTATAGTAGGGGTTAAATGCGGAGCAGAGGGCGGATTTGATGGGGTGAGTGTCCCGTTTCTTCCCCATTCCTCTTAAGCTATTTGTGCTGGCGATCTCTGGCCTAGCTATGTCCGCGCCTTGACACCCCCAGCATGCTTCCCTTGAATCCTTCTCCTTTCCCATCCTTCTCGTTCTCATTTCAATGTCTTCATTCATTCTCATATTAATCTACGCCATCTGTGCAGAACGGCGACCACAATCTCGATAACCTCGGAAGACTGACGGCGGCTCTCGGGGAGCGGTACGAGCGCTATGCGAACTAATGCCCGTGTTTATGATGTTAGTGCTCTCTCCCGTCGTCTCATCCTTGCTCTCGCCCCTCCTTTCCCCATGACGCGCATCTCATTGTCCTGTTTTTCGTTATTCAAATCGTTGACGCGTCCGCAACGCCCAGCAGTGACAGCCTACGAATACAAATTCAAATACACCGCACACCGACACGGCGGCGGTGGAGGACGCGAGCGAAAAATACGACCACGTGGGTGTGGCGTTGCCTCCCGCGTCGGCTTTTGCTCGTCGGTCTTTTTCAGGCCTACGTCGAGGAAGATTGCGTGCAGAAGGAAAAACAGGACCGACACCTCCTACCGTGCTCCAATCTGTCGGCGACGCCGATGCCTGTTTCTTTGGCTCCTTCGACTTCGTCGGGGGCAGCGCCTGAGGCACTTAGGGCCTATTTCGAATGAAGCATGGAGCGTGCGGGTGTCGTTTCCCCGACGGCGTCTGTGCAGACATCGGGCATTCATGTTGCGAAATGGACGCCCGTCGAGCTACACGCGGAGCGGGTCGATGTACAGAACCGTGAGCCCGAGTTATTCCAAGTACATTTACGATGCCTTCAAGCACCCTCACACTGCTCCAGCTACACCAGCGCTTCGACCTCCCGTCTACGAGCAACGGCAGTGACGCCAACTCGTCGGTACACCGCACCCCCGCGCCGGGGCCCTTCCCCTCCGCTCGCTCTTCGTGCCTTCGAGCGAGTAGGAGTAGAAGAACGGGGAAAGGATGAGGAACGGCACGTGAGCCTCGTTCCTGCGATTTTTTATTTCGACGCTGATTTGTCTGTTTCTTTTTTTTCTTTGCTTCCTCTTCCAGTTTTGCTGCGTCCATCGCCACCTGCTGCGACTCGCACAGATTTTTTGCTGGCGATTCCCTTTTTCGGACACATCATCCGCTCACGTAATCCTCTCCTCCACTTCACACAAACGATCTTTCCTCGACTGGCACATGGACGTTCGGGTTTGGAACCAGGGGAAACCATCTCTTTTGGTGCTGGGCAACTCCTCCCGCACTCTGTGTCCGGATATCCAGCAAATTCGATATTGCGCGCCAAATTGGGAACCTCACTGCTGGCTCTCTCGGTATACGCATTTTCCTCTGCGCAGACCCAACACAACGGTATCCTATAGCAGCCTCGTTATTCCCTTACCCAGTCCGCACGGCCACTGAGCACGACCGGTACGAGGACTGGTTGGGCAGAGCGCGGGGATGGAAGGCTGATATGGCGGATGGTGAGTGTCCTTTTTCATTCATTTGTCCTTCTTTGGGAAGGGTGTGGATGGAAAGATGGATCCCATGCCGAGGAACGGGTTAACGGGAAACCAGAAGCGCATCCACGTTCTTCTTTTCCTGCCTTTAATGCGCGCGTCGCCGATGGTGATGTGGCGCTCATCCCTTCAGCCGCTCCCTCCGTCCTCTCCTCTCCCTCTCCCTCCTCCTCTCCCTGCTTCCTCCATCTTCTATGACATCATAACTCACCTCTTTCTCAGGTTGAATAGACGGACTCCCGTGCTCATCATACAGGATGGGACCATCGCCTACCCCGCACTTGTCAGGCCGCCAGCACACCCAGGGGCATATCCGTCGCATATGGGGTCCATCCTTACCGCCTGCAGTCCCAGCGTCCGTGGTACCGCCTCCCGCGTTTCCGCCAGCCCGACATACGCACACGCAGAGAAGGAAGGTCCGCGAGCGGCAACCTCGCGGGCGTCGGCGCGCAGGTGGTGCTCAGTTGCGCGACCGCGATGGAGCTCGCTAAGTGCACGGTGTGGTACAGCACGCCGGTCTCACCGCCCGCGGATGTTGTGTGGGATACTGAGCATGTAGCGGGGGATGCAGATGTGATGACGACGGATCCCTCGCTCTCGCAAGCGTGAATACGGTGCGGAAGGGTGAGTCTGGTTTGTGTATGCGTCGGTGCTGGTCTCTTCTTCATCTCATGCTCATCTCCCGATCCTCTGAGCCCTCCCTCGTTCCTCCTCGTCCTCTCCCCCTTCCTCCTCGCGCTCCCGCCTCCACATACCTTCCTAATCCCCGTCTCTTCCTTCCTTCGTTGCTGACGCGCATCTCAGGCTCAGACCCAGCAACCCCGGCGCCAAGACGCGCAACGTCGTCCCTGGCGTTACTCATCCCGAAGCAGCACGCGAGGAGTGATCAAGGAGCGATACGTATACAATGTACAACGACAGAGGACACTGAGTTTTTCGTGGAATTCGCGGGTGAACCATTTGGGGGGACGCCGCGGCCTGTGGCTCTGCGGGGTGATTTTCTGCGCAGTTGTGCAGCGGGCGTTGTCAAATGCCAGAGTTACGAGGCACTGACTTGTGGGCGGAGCGAGCTCGTCCTCGCGGGGAGTTTTGGGGCCGAGACAATGTCGGTGGGTATCCGACGGGGTGAGGACCGCTACCGACCGGTGTGTGCGTCTTCTCCCGAGGTTGGGAGAGCTTTTCGCCACGTACAGGCAATAATAATAACGGCGTGTAGACGCCCACGTTAGCGCCCGCTGGATTAAGGTTATCGTAAGCGCGGAGATGTAGCAGTGGTTGTATCTTTTGCAAGCCTTGATTTCTCTTTCCGAATTCCTACTTCGCCATGCGACTGATATCTGTTTTTAATTCGGATCCACACATACCCCTCGCAGTCGTGTTTCATCTCCTCCGTTATAATTAACCTGCACACACACAAGCTTCCAGTATATTGCCCCCCAAGTCGGAGCCAAGGTGCGTGTATCGTTCTGCCGCCATTCATCATCCTGTGATTCCTGCCCGAAACCGTTGGAATTTCATTTGTTTCCAGTGCTGTCATACCTCCATCTGACTTGTATTGTTTCTGCCCCCAGCCTCGCCGTCTTCCGCCTCACTGCTCATGCGTACGGCAAAGCAGGCGTTCGATCCCCATCCCGACGTGTCTAGATATACCGTGCGCGTTCTTGATTCATTTGTTCCTTCCTCCGTTTGCTTCTACGACGAGCTTCCTTCATACTTCCTCCTTCTTGTCCTCTTCCGAAAATTGGTCTTACTTGCAAGTTTGCAGTCCTCGTTCGGCTGCATCTGTTCGTCGTTCCCCTCGCTGCGTTCGTTTCAAGATGCCGACAACGGACACGCGCAGATGCGCGATGGTGCCCTCCAGATTGACGATTCATGATGACCGTTATTTCCCGCCGGAGGCACGTTGCTCCCCTCGAGGAAGACCTTTGGGCGGCTACTGCAATCAACTGGCTGTTTTTGTAAACTATCCAGTCTGTCGGATGGCCTGCTCGTGTTGGTACACTACCATGTATAGGAAATGTGTCGGGATTGAAACAGACTTAGGGTTTGCTCTCACAAACGGCCTCGACATCGCTATGCAAGCGCGCAGTCATCCGCTCCTGTGTTGAACACGGCGGTACTGCACGACTTCAGCGGGAAGTCATATCATACTTTATTCTACGCGGCTTCCGAGCCCAAAATCACTGACCAAGGACATTATCTCCTTTGACACTCCCATCACAGATAAAAGTCTTCCATCCAATAAAATATGCAGTCGGCGATTCTCACTCTTCTGAGGGTTGAACTCAAATTGTTCGATGACGGCATTAAGGAGGATGTGGGCGAACACGAAAACTTGACTTGAGTGTGATTTTGGCAATCGCCCATCATAAAATCAAGAATACCGATGTGGAGTCAACTCCGTCGACTCAGGGGCGTTGTTCTTGTAAGAAATGAAGGATGAGAATAAAGGGCGGGTTGGCTTGGCGACAAAATACCTCGGAAAAGACGTCTTCCATATCAGGCAGCACAACCATTCCTACAGTGAATATTTAGTTGGTCCAAGCATTTAAGCATATACTCCACTGGATAGTGAGATTACGAGCCTCCACTCTAGTGGGTGGACCGTCGCTGGCTGTGGGGTACGTGGAGAACCACTAGGTTGAGGAAGCTTCATCCATATAGGGAGTAGGAGACTCCCAGGCTCGTGCAGCGAGCGGGGAGAATCAACCGCGGAATATGCGGCATCAAAAATGCGGCGGAAGCTCCTAAATCCCGCTATGAACGCAACACCGAGGAACGCTGCGATTTGTTCCATCTCCAAAGAGATATTCGGGTAACAGGGAAATATCCAAGCTGTGGGAAAAATGCGAGAATATGAATTGGGCCCCAAAGTAGGACGCCCAAGCACAACCACGCCCCTACACTGAGAGCTGGTCCAAGCAGAGGGAGTGCCACCAACAACCCGAGCACAATTACCCCATACCTGGCGGATCGCTGATAAGCCGTGTATTTGTCTACGCGGGGAATTTACCAATTTCCCGTATTTCACGAATACCACACACGCACACTTATATACATGAGCTAGCGTGAGCCTCGAACGGCTAGTTACCAGTCACATAGTTCAGATTGGCTCTCTGAGGAGAACATTGCAACAATCCTGGAAAGCATTGAAGCACGAGTCTCCGAGGAAACTCAATCAGATACAATCAGGCAGTACCCGAGGTTTTACCGGAAGCGCTGTTTTACTAGACTTGGATTCAGAGGGAGAGACGAGATTATAATAAAGTCATTGCAGGGCAACCAGACATAGTCCTGGACCCGCCTCCGAGGAGACGTCAGTTTGGCGTTGTGTTGACCGGATAGTAGACGTGTTGCATCACGTGTTCTAAAGGAAAGCTGTGATCTTGAATCAGCAACGATCGAGAGCCCAGACCTAGCTTGACAGCTGTCTCGGAAAGACTGCCGAGCCTCGGAAGAATATCCGAGTCTCGGATACGCATCCGAGCCTCGGAAAGGCGACCGAATCTCAGATCACTACCCGAAGCGGAAGAAGCCAAGTTGGCAATAGAAGGTTCAACCACTGGTTCACCCAGGCAGGTTTTAGGTTCCTACAAAGGGCAGAGGAACTCCGGGATTACAGGGACACTCACCGAGGAGAACTAGATGAAGAAGTTTCCGAGGACCATCAATCAAGCAACCACTATGACATCTCGGGACGTTACCCGAGCTCTCGGAACAATATCCGGACAGGGAATGTCATCTCGGGACAGCATCCGGGCAGAAAGGAGTTGAACTGAGTCAGCCAGTAGCTTATATAATAAATTAAACCATCTAGTATAAATACCCACTCAGTTTGTACAGTACAGGAGTCGCTTCTGGGCCCAGGTTGTGGCAGGGGTCTCCTCTTGGTTGAGGGACCTTGGCCATAGCCTCGGGTAGAGTTGGACTCGAGGTAGAATTGATTGGCACATTTTGGATTAAACTTGAACTTGTGTCCCATTGAGAAAGAACCTCACCCAAATTCAAGGAGCGAAAGCTCCTCGGAGACATTGGATTGAATTACCGAGGCTGAGGGCCTCGAAGACTGGTCAATAGCGAAATTGCCTGGAACTGGGGCACAGAAGTGTCACAGGGACCGGGCATTGTTCAGCTATTTGGTCAGTACTGAGGCGAACCGTCGAGGATTGTTACCCTGCTGAAAAGCACAAACCGTTCCTCGGAACAAAACCATGCCAGTTCTAAGAGCTGAAACCCATACTACAAACCCACCAGTTCATCCTAGAACTTCTCGTGGTTCCTCGACACTCCTTTGAGTGTTCTTGGACAGCAACTGCTAGATTGATTGGCTCTCCGAGGAAGATTTGCAACAGGGACATATACTGTGTCCTTGAAACCCCACGAACTCGAGGCAAGGTTATTTGAAGTGTTAGTTGTGTGTTGTGTGGGTTTTAGTCGAGAGTTCGCTGTGTGCAGCTTGTCTGCATGATTGAACCAGGCATAGACTACATTTCCACCAGGCTTCTCTTGCCCGCGTATCACCGCCACGCGTGGAGCAGGTTGCGTCGCTGTATAAGGCTCGCCGCGGATGCAACAACAGCGACCACACCACTCAGGCCCCCACCCGATATCCAGTAGTTTCGAGTAAAATAGAGCTGGGTCCAAAATGTCATCCCACGGAACATCCAAGCTGGGTAGTAAATAGCGGTAAAGGGTATCTCGCCGCTAGTGATGTTCCGGCTTGGTTTGGCTTGGAAGCTCCGGCTTGGGCTCGGAAGCCTCGGGCTTGGGCTTCACATTCCTCAAGTCCAAGCCCAAGCCATCAGAGAGGGCTTGGCTTGGGCTCAAGCCATGGCTTGGTCCATTTTTGAATTAATAATGTAATTACAGCTGTTTGCAAAACTAATGACACTCATTAAAAATAGTTAAAAGGAAAGCATTTTTGATGCGCCAGATTGCCGCGCTCATTTCTCATGCATTTCTCGACGGATTTTGTTGAGAGTAGACGCGTTCGAAAGCGGGTAAGCGGGGCTTTCATACGGTACTCTACTCACCAGATAAATTACGTAATTTAAGTGTTCCAAAATTCCGGCTGGCTGGCTTGAAGCCTTGAACCAGATACGGCAACAACCCTTTTTCCATCGCCAGTCAGCCGATTTGCATAAATCCAAGTGATTCTGAAAGCTGTGATCAATCGAAAGCTCTATGGCATATTATATTTTGTTTTATCCTCAAGGCAACCTGCCAGGAATGAATATCCAGTGCCAATCAGTAAATCCATTCTTGCAGGTGCGCATCGTGTGTGTTTCATTCCAGAGTGGCGGAATGGTGGTTGCCTTGATGTAGGCTTTCAGAATCACCTAAATTCATGAAATTCGGCGCAGGGGTGAAGGAGAAAGGGCTGTTGCCGCGTCGGGTTCAAGTCAACCAGTCAGAATTTTGGAAGACATAAATTACGTAATCTACCTGGTGAGTAGAGTACCATATGAAAACCCCGCTTACCTGCTTTCGAACCCGCCTACTCTCAACAAAATCCGTTGAAAAATGAATGAGAAATGAGCGCGGCGATCTGGCGCATCAGTTTTGCAAACAGCTGTACAGTATTGCAATAGAGGTGGCTGGTGAGGCTGTATTTGACTCCATGCGCAGATGCCGTGGAATTATTTGGACAGGGATACAAGGACGACGGAATGTCCCAACTCTTCCCGATGGTTCTTATTTCAATGATGAGGACGACGGGGATGTTGAGAATGACTTCGAAATTCAGTGCATGCCCATCACACAACCGTTCTCCATCGTGCGCTCGCCAACAGTAGGGTACTCGTTCGGGCTTTGTCGGGCGAATGAGGTCAGTGAAATATTGGCGCAGGTTGCCCTTGTATCGTTCACAGAGCTCAGCATATAACTGGAGTTCGTTGCGCCAATGGATACGATGCAGCTGCAAATGTTCATTTCCTGATCCGTCGCAAATGTCAAGGTCGATACTGGCCATGCGGAAGTAAGAGGTGGCACGTGGGATGATCTGTTTGCCGATGGGGCCAGAAATGAGATAAAGCCACCCCTGGATGCGTATATTTAGATATAACAGCAAGGGGATGAACTAGATGCTTACGAATAGACTTTGGAAGTCGGTCAGAGATTTCAGCAGAGTGCGAGGAACACCCAGAAGAATTCGGCGGAAGCCATCACGCTGGTTCGAGAGCACCGTAGAGCCTCCCATTTCATAGCCTGCGAGGTCGATGCTGCGACGGGTGTGGATCACTTGCTGGAGGTCCAACAAAGGGTGTGGATCTGGCACTTCGGAGAACATTGGAACCATACACGTCTCGTAGTCGTGCGACGCAGCAGAAAAGATGGCGATCAGACTCGAATCGAGCCAGCATGAGTTGTCTTTCCATTTGTAGCCTTTCTCGTATTCAGGGACTCGCGAAATCCGTTTCCGGCCACCGAGCAGAGCCTTGGCGGTGTCCGGAGGACGACCATCATTCTTGTGCCCTTTCGGTTGGGCGCCAGGGGTGCGATTATATTTTGTACGGCCAAGGAGATGGGCGGTGGTCTTCCAATGCTCGCGCTCAGTGCCATAATGAATTTTCACGCCATCTGGAAAAAAAATATTAAATGTGAAAAGCGTTGCATAACTGACTTTTTTTAGCATCGAATTGAGTGCGATAGTAGTCTGCGAATGAAACCAACCCTTTCAAGCCGTCAAGCAGAGCCAAAAGTCTGCCTAGAGCCGCATAGAGCTTGTAGTGCATGGCCTCCTGGGCATTGGTAGTGGCCGGGATCGAGTTCCATAGCGCCGGGTTCATCACGCGGAAGCTAGGAAACAGCATACACGCGTGAGGTGGGAGCATCCACCAACGAATCCAGGTTTCGGCCTTCAGGAATGCGTTAATAAATTGATCGCCACAAGAAGTGAATTCTTCAATGCTTTCGCATTCCAGCAATTTCTTTGCGTGGTTCTCGAAAACATCCTTTTGCGCAGGGTCGACTACTCCGCTGATTTTCTTGATCCGCGTAATCTGGTTTCTGAAGTGTTGGGTACACCCTTTCAACAATTTCGGAGCCGCCTCCAGAAGCTCCTCAACTGAGCGTACGCCCGGCGCCCATTGAAGCCAGAAGTCAACAAAACCACAAATGAATCCCCCGCGTTCAGCTGCACTGAAGTCGAGGACCTATATAAAATACACTATATGAGCGCGTGTTCTTTTGTGATAAAATGGCAGAATTTGTTACGTTTGCAAATATTTCGTCCGTGAGCTCAATTCCACGGTTGGTGCATTCCTCAGCCATGCTCCGGAATAATTCGAAGAAATGAATCCTGTAATGCTCGGTGGTCGCCCCGTTCGAGTAAGTGATCAATCCGGGAACCCAGCACTTGAGAATAATAGGCTCATACGTCGAGCTCATGATAAGCAAGCTGTTTCGCACTATGAAGTATCCGTGTGCAGCATCAGAAACGATCCCATTGACTGCGTCTGCGACCGTGACAGCTTTGATGAGCCGTGCGGCCATGAACGGGGTTTGCATGACGATGACGGTCACTTGGCCAAATTGAGCAGTGCGGATGAAGTTGGGGTTGTCCTGCTCGAACTTGGCGAATTCTTTGAGGAAGTTGTCACCTCCATACCCTCCTGGCCCTCTCAGGATCTTCCTGCGCTCGTACTTCACGCGTTCCGCGTTGATCAGCACGGGAGAAATTTTGGCCACTGAGGCAGCGGGACCACTAGCCTAGGGCGGCCAACCACAAGCTTTAGAGGTCCAGCCTTCGGGTTTTCCGTCACAATCGCTGCAAATTCGTCACGCTCGTCTGCGGCCAAATGAAGCCGTACAGTGGGGCGGGAGTGCTCGTGCGTCCCACCATTCTGATAATAAACACCACCGCCGAAAGTGTGCAGAGTAGATCGTACGTCGCATGTGTGGTGCATGAGATTCGCACCACATGTGCAAGATTGTGAAAGCTGCTTTGCGATGCCCGCAGCCCGTGTTTGTGGGCGAGTAACGACCGTGCACTCGGCATTCTCGCATTCGATGATACCTTGGCATTGTCGACGTGTAAGCTTTCCCTTCTGCCAGGTGTCTGCTTCTGCAGATCCTCCTCTTCCACCAAGCGGTCGAGTCGCCCAGTGCACGTGGAGATTATCATGTTTCTCGACGAAACTCATCGAGAAAAACATGGAGAATTCGCCATCGGGCCATCCATCCCATTCCATGACGTCGATGGGCGACTCGTCCTCCAACACGGGCGAAAGGGACTTCTCAGCAGGCCTCTTCCTACTGCGCGACAATGGTTTCGGCCGAGATTTTGGAACAGAGGTAGTTCCGCGGATACTCCTCGTTTTGCCATGCGCTTGGGTACGCTGGTAAGAGGTTGGTACTTGGTCCGGTCTCTTATATGGATGAGATCGGTGCGACTTTTTCTCCGTACGTCGTACAACCAATGGCGGCCGTTTCGTGGCTTTATGTGGATCAATACAGTTTGAGAACAAGAAATAGGCGGCGCACCGAGTCTTGCACTGCGTTGAGACCCTCCGTAGTCAGAGTCTGACTCCGTTCACGGAGCTCGGACCACCTGTGACTTACGTTTGACTACAGCCGTAGTCAGACGTAGTAGTCGAAGGGTTTGACGCCGTTCACGGAGCTCGGCTTACGGCACGTAGTCAGGCTGTGCCTACGTCTGACTACTTTGTCCAACCTCTGCCTACCCCGCGTAGGCACAGCTCATCCAACTTTTCCTTGCACTTTTTCGCTCATTTCTTCGTTAATACATTGCCCAAACCTCTTTGCCATCTGCGAATGAGTGAGCGATGGTGCTTTGCGGCGATAGCGGAAGCAAAGTCTCGGGTAACGTCACGGATCACTCGCGCTAAATTTGCGAAATTCACACCAAACCAAACATTATTAACAACTTGCACTAACTCCAGAGCAACTGGGTATGCAAATTGGAGCTCAATAGTGCCAGGTAGCCAAAGCCAACCTGTGCCTACAGACGTAGACACAGGTAGTCAGACATAGTCACGGAGTAGTCAGAGGTAGGAAGGGGGCCACAACGTAGTCGCATGTAGTCCAATGTCCATGCGACTACTGTAGTATTTCATTCAAATCGACACTGGGTGTGACGCGTGACCCAAAAAATCAATTCGACATTTCGACAACAGCCAAAATTTGGCGTGACACCACCGAAATTTTCGACATTGAATGGAAAGTTTTGGCTTTTTTGGGTCTTACAGGCGATTTTGAGCCCTGTGTGACGCTCGGGAGATTCGACAAACGGCCGCGTGATGCGTGACCTTTGCCAAATTTCGATATCGACAGGGGGGTGCGTGACGCGTGACTGTCGATTTGAACGAAATACTACAGTACGTCCGTAGTCACACCCTCTGACTACGGGGGGCCTCATCAGGAAAAAGTAAATCCTCTGTAGTCAAGGGGGAAATTCTGTAGCCAGTTGTAGCCTCTGTTGCTAGGCGGGTAATCTCTGTAGTTCCCTGTAGCTCTCTGTAGTCAGTAGGGTGGTTATGTTGTGCATTGAAGAGTACATGGTGAGCGCACATACAACATTGGCCACATTCCGTACAGAGGCTACATAGAACTATGTTGGCAGCTCATTTCTTAATCCCATATAGTAGACTTGCAGTGTGCACTGATTTTTCTAGCCTCGCGCAGGTTCGATCCTCGCGGTACACATTCTTTTACTTTTGCTTGCGCCACATTCCAAGGCCGGCAAATTGTTGAGTAGCCTATGTGCACTTTTCTTGTTCCCGAGGGACACGGAAAGGTAACATAGGCAACTCAACAAAACCCCGGGAACCACGTTTCCTACTAAGGCTTTCTTTTTTCATCCTGCAGTGGTGCCAAATTTGTTGATTCTTCGATGAACTTGAAGCCATATCTATTGTACGCCTCTAAATAATACAAAATCTATGTGTCGAAGATAACAATTCAAATAAAAGGACGTACATCTGTCTAAAACGTCGTCAGTAGTTAAAGTACGGTCAATGCTATGTGGAAAACGAGGAACGAGATGACAGCTACGGGATATATGAGTAACCGGAATGATTGAAGCACGCTTACGACCAAGATGGGATGCAGGAGCAATCTTGTACATCCCGAGGTCAGTGTCGAATTGATTTAGCGGCCTGTACCATTCGACATATGCAAGGGGGACCGGAAATCTGCCATATTCCACTGGAAGCGCAAAGATTGTGCGTACACGTGCAGCAAAAAGACCTAAAACCAATGTAATCTGAGTATTATAAATTGCGCTGATGCAAGAGAAAAAGCTCGCCATCCAAACTCAAGCGCTTCGGAAGAGTGGTGGGCCTTTCTTTGCGAGCAAGAACTGTGTCGAATTGAGCTGTTTTTGCGCGCTTTAATCCGTTTGAGGCAGTAGCGCATACAGCCCGAATGGGGTCATTTGTGATGCCGTCGGAAACCTGCACGACAGCGGGTATCTTGATGACCACACGTTTGTACACGGGGAACGTGGCAGTAATTTCGTGGAACCGGCCAGGAAGAATCGTCTCATCGCGCAAGAAATTCTCGAGATGAGAAAGAAAATCAGCTGCGCCGTAATCGCTTTCCAACGACGTAACAGTAACCCGTGCGAAGGGTGCTTTCTTGGCGATGGTGTAGGCTGGTTGATTGCCAGATGGAGAGTCAACAATATCGTCAAGGTCCGAGTCATCGTCGGACTCGTCGGCGTCTGGAGAGTCGTCCAGCGCATCGTTTAGCTCAACCAGATAGCCGGGAATAGCCCATTGGAGATACGAGGCGAAACGGTCAATGGCCTCGCGGCGCATGAGCCATGTTGTCATTTGGCGGACATATTCCTTCTTGCTCGAGGCGGCGTAACCAAGCTTGGCACAATCAATGTGCAAGCGCTCGGATAATTCAGTGTTGTATCCGTCCGCAGTGCCCAACGCACGAATCATATCGACGTAGTGTTGCATCGAGTGAATCTTGGGAATATTGAAATGTTCGCGGATCTCTTTAGTTACAAAGACATCCTTGTTGGCATGGAAGAGCTTCCAGGCTTCTTCGAGTTTCGCTAGCGAAGCGTCGGTGTGGGTTTCGAAATGGGCATAATAAATGAAGTCTAAAACCCCGCGCACGGCACGGAGGACTTTCGGGTCTGCGGCGCCGTTTAGAACACCTAGAAAAATTTTCTCCATCTGCTTGAATTCGTTTCCAGTCCATTGTGATACCAGAGATATCCCCTGTTTAAAGTGGCGTAGGCCGGGATGACTGGGCATGGCTCGGAAACGTAAGTCAATCTCTTCTTCGTTGGCAGCCTCGGTGCCGCCCAGGGACGCCGTGGCCCAGCTGGAAATATGTTCCTTGAAAACACCCTTGTGTAGTTGGTGTAGGATGTCGGGTGTGAAGCATTGGAATATGTCACAGTGCGGAAGGTCTTTCCAGAACGGATCACCGGGCCGGAGGCCTTGCGTCTCGAATTCTTTCGGTTTTAACCCTTGCGCGCGTTTCTTCATGAGCTTTATGGTCTGCTCGGGGTCACGAAGTGCCGAATTAACTGGCATCCCTCGCCTCTTGGGATCCACCACGCACTTGGGGCAGCGGTTTTCCATGCAGCACGCCACCAGGCATTGCTCGGGGTAGTCCGCGATGTACGCCGCAAGAATCGGGTAGACACGCCGCATCCGTCCATCCGCGCACAGCATGTCGACACCCTCCTTCCCGGCTTCAATGAGAGGCTCCAACATAATGCGCATGCAGCGGTGGAACAGCTGGTAGCCTGCCTCCGACCGATTGGCTTTCGAGAAGCAGTTCAGCTTGCACACGGGGATGTAACCGAGCAGAACGGTAGCTCGCTGGGAAGGTTTGCGCCGTGTTTCCTTGGACAAATTGCCCACTGAGAGGTACACAGGCCACGCCTGCTTGTCGCCGCTGAACTGCGAAAGCCTCGTTTTATCGGAGGCGAGAATGACGGGGCAGATTGTTACACCCGGAGGTAAGAGTTCCTTTGTGGAGAGTATTAGCCTCGTCCTTAACTAAAATTCCGGGCAGATTACCTGTAGGTTCCACCACCATTCACCCGTCCACATCTCATTAAACTCCTGTCGCTTCCCATCCTTGTCCCGATACACCCTCTGTGGTGCATAACGCATCTTCTCCCGGAATGCGGCGTTGCCCATGAGTTCCTTGATGCACTCGACGGGATTACGCTTCCAAAACTCGACTTCTTCCGTCTTCAAACGGCCTCTGGCATCTTTCTCATCTCCAGTGATCTCAAATATCTCGCACGTCCACTCAGGGCCGCTCGGAATGGCATCTATTTTCTGGAAGAATGTACGCGTATTGTGGTATGAGGGCCTCGCCCCGTCCTTGATCTTGCGGGTGATATGAGTCTGACGCACGACGTGTGAGAAAAGAACCGGCTGTACGTACCTTCTTCAGCTTTAGAAACTCGTCGATGTTTCCTCCGCTAATCCCTGCCTTGCTCAGCCAGCGTGCAAGGTCCCAGTCATCCTCGCTGTCAAATGGAGCCCAGGGTGCCTGCCCATCTTGTCGCTGCTGTCGTCGTATAGCCTCAAATACAGTCTCCGCGGGATTATTCTCCGCCTCGAAGGGACATCCTGCTGGTCCCGGGAAGTCTTCGTACCACTTCGTTGCTCCGGGGGCATCTTCATCTTCTACCTCCTCAATCGTGACTCCTCGAGGCGCTGCCTTTGGTATCTGAGGCTCAGTAACTGGGGTAGGTCCCGGGTCGTCACTAGACGGGTCCAGATCCATAGTTTGGTCATCGTAAGGCATCTCCGCTGGTATCTGTGGCTCCTCAGGCTCGGGTGAGGGTGTCGCATTGGGCAAGCGTTTTTTCCCCCAGCTGTCGGGCATGATTTCGTTGAGCTTCTGACGGCAGGCAGGACTTTGACTGGTATGAGATCTGAGGCCTTTGGTGCTACGGACCTTCGTCCCACAGAAGCGGCACTGTAAATTATTGGGGCCCGCCATATCGAGCTGCGCGGAGTCAGAGCCTAGTTTGGAAAGGTCTGTGCGCAGTCACGTTTCCGTTGCTCGATCGTTTATCGTTTTAACAGACACAAACAGCCACAATTCTCTCTCTCCTCTTGACCACCACCATGACAAAGCCCCACGTCGTCGAGTCTGAATCTGACAGCGACAGCGATAGCTCTTCCGGCGCCGAGACCTCACCCATTAAATCTACCACCAAGAAGACCCAGCTACCTGCCGTCGACTTTGCGGCATCGACTCCCAAACCTACGCGCACCGCAAAGGCATCGCAGAAGCAAAAGGAGAATCGTAAGGCATCAATCCTTCGTCTCAGGTCTCTGACATGTCGTCCCCTATGCAGAACAGCGCGCCGAGGCTAAAAAAGATGCCCAGCTCGAGGCCCTCAAGAAGCAAATCAAGTCTTTGAAGAAGAAGAACGACAAGATTAACGGTGTGTGTCTTTGCCTTGCATCTATCCCCCCTTTTAACATCCCCATACCCACAGCCGATCTCCAAGAGCGTGATGCTAACCATATGCCTGCTGAAAGCGAAGAAGAGAATGACGACGTAGATATGTCTTCATTTTCCGCCTCGGTATGTCTCGATCCATCCCATGGCACATCTCACATGTATCTAGTTCGTATCAAAGGGTGTCGTTAACCGGAAAGACCCACAAACAGCACCGAAAAAGTTGCGCAAGTCGGGGGAAACACCAATCTATACTCCCATGTCCCGCGGTATGCTACCAACCTTCTGACTATCACTCAAACTAACGGCATCCAAGTCCCTCTCTCCACTCTTCAGGATGACTCAAATATCACGACGTCAGATCATGAAATGCACGGTGAGCGTCTCTTTATTGGTTTCAGTACAACTGATGATTCTCAATAGATATGGATACTGCCGATACGGGTGAGAACGGGACCACTCCTCTCAGCAAGCCCTCCCAGAAACGCCCCCGCTCCCGATCGCCAGCAGCGAAGAAGTCCCGCAAACGCACCAAAGTAGTCGAGCCTCTTCCGAAGGCTGAATTTGTCGGCGGTAAACCCCCAGGTGGATCTCGCACCAATCTCAAGGATTACACGGAGCCTGCAGCAAAGCTTCTCAAGCGTGCGATGCACAAGTACGAGCTTCGTGTCTGGACGCAGGGCGGCTATCCTCTTCTCGAACTCCAGGGACAGTGGGTGAAGGAGATATGGGATGAAGTCTGTCAGGAAGCTGACGAGCGCATGGAGCTTACTGAACGTATGGGAAGCATGGTATGTCGCCTCCGCCCATTCCCAATCCCTATTTCCTTTTTGGGCCATCGCCTCCGCTGATATGTCGCATCTCAGATACAGAAGTACGGGCCTCATGGCCGCAGCAGCATGAAGGACGGTATTCGTCCGCTCGTCGCGCCGACCTACAAGTTCAAGATTGGCGAATCCGACAAAATCATTCGGAAGAATATCAAGATATACAAGATGCTTCTCGACGAGTCTGGATTTCATTACGAGGTATGTCCTACTTGATACACCGGTGCTCTCCATGTTTATATGACATCCATAGAATACCAAGGAACGCACTGGCTACGCGAAGAACCCTATCATCATGGAGGCCATCCGCTGCATCTGGTTTAAGACCAAGGCCGGCCGCGGCGTTATGTTTCCGGAATATTTCAGCCCGATCACTCTAGTTACCTTGGCGCTCATCTTTACTGCGGTGCGTACACTGCTCTCGTGTTTTTCGTTTCCCTGATTCAATGCAGATTGAATTTTGTATTGAGGAATATTCCACGGGTCGTTTCAAGCAGGGGATCTTCGATGAGTTGCTCAACAAGGACCGCTACGAGACGCACCTCAAAGATCTCACTGACTGGGCCGCTCTCAAGCCCTCCGCCTCCACCGCATTCCTTCAACGGATCCATGATCAATGCCGGTACGTCTTAACCACCCGATTTGTACCATCTTACGGTTTAGTATGAACTCACGGCTGTCTCTTAGCGCTTCTACTGGCGCTGCCCTGGTCAAGCAAACTGGTCGGATGACTGAGGCGGCGCGCGAGCGCGCTCTTGCGGAGTTAGAGGCGATGGAGCTTGATGGCGGCGATCAGGACCCCGATGACGACGAGGATGACGATTAAATAATTTTGGTCCCTGCAAATATATATATTTTATCCTGCTATTTCATGTGCGACATCCAAACACATCGTGCAACAGAGGCTACAGAGCCTCGAATATATCGAAGTACAGAAACACCCGACTAGCTACAGTCGACTATATATCCCGGCTGCTGACTACAGGTTGCTACAGATGACTACAGAACCATTACGGTTGGCTACAGATGCTACATAAAGGGGTACTTAGCAACGCGGCTACAGGTGCTACATGGCCTACATAGAACTCTATTGTGGTTCCGCTTTTTCCTGATGCTCAACGCAGTATTGTCCGAGAACTTTGCAAGGAACTCGTCCGTGAGAACGCCACAATGGAGCCTGTATTATTTTACAGAGCATTTGCTGTGGGAGGGAGCTCTTTGAAGTCGTCTGAGTGCAAGTCAGTAGATGATACTTCAGGTTCACTGCGACCCACAAATAGGCACTTCTTTCGGTCGCCGCTTCCGAAACCATCCATCCAACATGTCTCTCACAATACCCTTCGCAGAATTAAGACCGAAAGAAAAGAGAATGCGGAGTATTGTACTCACCAGCATCGTCGTCAAGCGCAGGATTAGACAGGGGTCAATTATTTGGTCTTGTGATTGCCATTCTCGATCTAATAGAGAGCTTGCGCAAAAGCCGCACAAGCCGCATGCGGCTTTTGTGCATTGCGCAAAGCCGCGGGTTTTTCTTCACTTTTCTTAATTCACGTCTTGCTAAATACCACTTAATGCCCCTTAAATCTCACATTCCACGCTTGAGAGTGCTATTTGTTGGATGTGTAACTGTGGGAAGCCGCATTTTTCACGCATCACCAAGGCATCATTCAAGTTCCACTTCCCTTTCCCATATTCTCACGTCTTCTGCGCACCGGAGGCAATGCTGAAGATTTTGCCTCTCCACACAGCACCTCTCCTTCGCCTCAGGTAAGCTTACATTGAAATAGTTGAGTGACACCTCTCACATTTCAAAATTTGTCATGCGGCTCTGCGCAATGCAAAAAAGCCGCACGCGGCTCGTGCGGCTTTTGCGCAAGCTCTCTAATCTAATCACTGTCTGCGGCTAGTTGATCAGACTCATCCGCCTCGGAATCATCGTAAAATTCCTGCCAGTCTGGTTCATCCTCAAACGTCACTTTCGCAGTACTATACTGGGTAAGGCCTGTCTGAGGATTAGTGGGATAGCCCTGTGGTTCTTTACAGATTACACACCATCGCTCTCGACACTCTGCGAACGATCCGAATTCATGTCCGCGTCGGTGTAGTGCAAAGTCTGATTCTGATTACCATTGCTGAATAGAAAAGACCTGGGCACTCACTTGGTTACTGGGCCCATCTGCTGACTGCTTTATGTACCTCGAAATAAAATCCACAAATTCGAGCGATCCGTTAGAATGCTGCACAGAGGAATGGGTGAATTTCGAATGATTGTGGGTTCCGTGGTGAACAAAGATCGTTCCGTCCCGGAAGCGAAATAAAGAGGACTCGATCCCACATCGACGAAGGGCAAGAGTCTCCCCGCAGATGGCACATTTGTGCTGCAGCTGTCTGTGACGGTCCACGGCTCTCGCAGCTGGTGTCAGTTGCAGGGAACAGACTTTACTGTGACATTCGATCACACCCAAACATTGCCATCGTAATTCATGGCCCGCTTCCCAAGCGATAGCCCGCCGGGATCCGCGATTGAGTACCGTTTCTAACACCCAATAAGTAGCAAGTTGGTTTGTATCGCGGAGTTCTTGGGGTGACACAAAAGACCGGAACCGTCCATCGGGCCAAAAGTCCCACGAAAAAGCGACTTGTGGTATGGATTGAGGTACCGATCGCTGGGATGGTGCTGAAGTGATATTAGATCAATTTTAAGGGTTCAATAAACATGAATTTCGAACGTTCGGGGGAAGCTTGGGTCTGAGACTCGTTCTCAGACTCAACATGTTCGTCAGACATCGAGCGGGATCTCGAGCGGGCACGGAGTTGGCGGCGGGGACGAAAGTCTGGTGGCAGTCGGACCATGCCAATCAATTCACCTTCAAGTGTAGAACACGGAAAAATTGGCTTGAGACTCAGAGTGGTAGGCCAGACAAATAATACTCGCCTTGCTCATCGAAGTACGGAATCAGTTGTGGTGCCCGAACTCGGGTTGTGAAGTATTCAAACAGGAACCGCAAGATCCACAGGAGCCTGTGCAGATTACTAGCAACCAGACACAAGACGAGGACGATGTAAATCTTGTCCTGCATTGTGGTAAATGAGGAGAACTGGACAGGAGCTTGAGCCCAAACAAGAGCAACTTGATCGGGTCGATCATATAATCAGGCAAATGTTGAATTGCGAGTGGGATGAAAAAGAAATTGTTATACACAAACTGAAAAGTATCTGAGAGAGAGAGAGCAGAACATGGCTTAGCATGTACAAGCACTGGCCTCTCTTGAATGCACACCAGCTTTGTTGGCATGTTCATGTGGTATCTGGGAGGAATTGTCAGGCATTATCAGTCTCCGATCAGACACTTATGATGATCAATCAGAGCTACCCAGTTAAGAGCTCGCACCTACGAGTATACTGGCTAGGGACAAATCTGATAACCAGGACAAGAGCTCAGACAAAGAAGAAGTTGCAATGCAAACAATGCAGACTGTAAACTTGTGCTGGTTCCAGAAGATGGCGAGGATGGGATGGAGAACGTCGATTGAGGCATTGACAGAACCAGAATATATATATATGGTTGTTGGCAAACAACTCAATTATTCGGAATATTCATTTCACTGTCAGCATGCTTATCAAACTCGGAGAATTCAAGGAGATGAAGGAACACTTTGAATTCTCCGAGTTTGATCAGCATGCCGACTTCCCGGGCCCGGTCCCAACTATGTGAGCGGATTGGAGCTGAATCAACAGTAAAAAATCAACTCGGAAGGGACAGGTGCTAAGACGTGTGTTATATATTCCCTGGATTCATTCAGTGAGCCGGAAATTTCAACGAAAAGTAGTCTCTTGAGGGGTCCCGGGGCTTGGAAGGAGGCGGGAGATGGTAGGAGATGAGAGTGGGAGACAAGGAGGATACTTGCTACCCACACCTGTCAAGGATCTGTCAGACGGATCAAGTCTGCAGTGACTTCGGAGCATGGCTAATATCAAGCTAATGACCTATTGTGTATCGAGAACTACGGTGAAATGCAGATTATAAACGACCATGGATGTCATAGAAGTCATAAGAACACGCAGTGTGCTCAAAGAAGAAAATGTAGCTGGGATGGACATTGCCTTTCGGAAGGCAGGATAATAAATTATTCATAAGTTAGTGCAAAAATGAATCAGCTCCTTCATTGCTTCTCCTATTTCCACCTGGTTATTAAACTATCAAAACGTCTACTGAGCAAATAATTTGCTAAGACTTTTCGTATACGTGTTTGACGCCCACTTGACGCCAACATGTCACACTGACGCCCTGTCACGCGGTGAGATTGACGCCCCCATAATTGGACTGCCGCCCTACTGACGCCCCCTTGACGCCCTTTGCCGCCCCACTGACGCCCTCATTGACGCCCCCCCTGACGCCCTTTGACGCCCCCACAAAGGTAAATGTTGAGTTTTCACGGGCATACCGGTGCATCCCGCGAGTCAAGTGCATGCAGAAGGTGTCTATTATGGAGGTGCAGCATACAACAATGTATTAATAATGGCCACACCCTTAAAAATGAAGAAACTTTCTGTGAGTGACGCCCCATTGACGCCCCCGGGCGTCAAGGGCGTCACTTGGCGTCACTTTCACTTTGCCCGCAGGATGAGGTCCCCAAAGATATTACTGTTGACTTAAATGGCCCAAAAAATTCATGTAAACCCGATATCTTCTCATAAATAATAAATGTGCCAATTGAGCACCATATCTCACATCCTTTCTAAGGTATATATGTTGCACGAAACCAGGTCGTATGAACATGCCTGGATCACGATACATTGCATACATTCTCAAGACAGCCCACAATTGCAGATCATCCAAGATGGAATATTTTTACAACTTTCTTTCTATCACTAATTCCGCATGAGTTAGCCTGGGATATCTCGATATGTTTCAACCAAGTCCGCTGAGAACTGGCCGAGATATGGAGAATGCTTTGGAAACATACCAAATGGGAAATTTTCCCCTCGCGCCTTCGGCACTGCAAATGGCTGTACACTTCGAAGCTGCTTCGTGGTTCAGAAGCAACCATTCGACTCCCCATCATTATTTACCCACGAATTCAGTTCCAAAGACAGAGAGAAAGAAAATGGCAATGCTCTGGGATTTCATAGACAATGTGCGGCATCGCCCAATCAATGAATCGGGCTCTCCCACCCTCCACCGAGGAGGCCCTTTACTTCTAACATTTCGTAAGACCCGGCACAGCAAAGGAGATAAATGGGAACATAATACAAGATATGCCTACGCTCCGCTTCGGCGCTAGCATGGGACCGCTCACAGCAAGGCAATTAAGTTGCAGATGAAGGGAAATGAAAAGAATTTATTAATATGGCAATGAACTGTAGGTGAATCATTGTAATTCAATATGGACACGGAACCAAAGAAAGCAAGTCAACGAGAGAATTTGAAGGGAAAGCAGGAATTGGGTTAGAATTGGCTCGACCACTGAATGATATTTTTCCCAGGAGCACCGCAGTTGGAGAGGCTTAGCTGACCCGTTGCATTTTCTCGTCATTGACAGCCTAGGAAACAGTGCCAGGAAAATCGGGGCGTCGCAAATAAGGGTTGAGCCGACAGTTGAGAAAAACCAGGACATCCAGCAGCAGCATGAGTCGCCAGTAGAATTGAGCATTGATAAATTCTACTTGATCCAACATTCTTGAAGAGAAAAATTAATTTGACGCTGGTGGAAAAAGGATGGCAGAGCAGAAGCGGGGGAGGAAGAGTTAGTAACGGTGTCTACTCCATACCGGAAAGCAATGGCGAAGGGGTACGTGGCCGCAGTGCGGATGCACCAGATTTGCATGTTCTTAACGGCAGTTGAACCACATGTTGCATCTGCAATGCACGATCAGCCCAGCTCGCCGTTCGACTTGGAAACCTCGGCGCGTATTCGTCACTTCAGCTGAATTGAATTGGACAGCTCTACAGCTTTATGTGTCAGTGAAATCCGGAATGGAAGAATGGATTAGAATTTGATAGGAAAGATCACAATCAAAGGCTGTGGAAATCGAGCTGAACAGCAGAAGTGACGAAATGGATGTAGCAGAAGGGGATAGGGCCAAACAGTCCCCAGCGAATTGGGCACATAATCTTAATAGAACGGTCAATAGCCCGTCAAGAAATATCTCTGTCAATTACTACTGGGTCTGGAGGACAGAGTGTAATGTATTGTACGTGCCTGTCCCGAGATCGTGTAGAACCTGAAAGGCAGTTGGTGGAAGCGTAACAGCAATTCATGTCCAGAAATAACAAACAGTTGTCACGGAGGAAGTTCGGAACTTCTATTAGTACCAAGTTCAGTTCCACGGTCAGCGGGGATAACCAGCTCGAACAGCTGTCACGTAAATACAGGCTCAGATAAAAGCCTGGGGAAGGGCGCCAACGGTATGTAACCTCTGCCGTACGGTGGAATGATGGACCTGAGCTCGGAAAGTTAGTCCATTTTGCCATTGGTTATATTATTATACGCATTCTAGGCTTGCCGCCGCCTCGTGGTCGTGGCATGGTTGGTTGGTATATGCGGCGTAAGCCAAAAGAATCAGGTGGTCTTGTCTTTACGGTGTTGATGGGAAGAGAAAATCCTAGTCTTGCTCATGAAGCTTGGCCAGAGTTCTTGTGATTCGACGACGAGGCAAAGGCTTCTCCTATTTCTGGGTTTTTTCTCAGCTACATATCGTGATTTAAATGTCGTAGAAAAGCTGTAGTATGCTTCTAGATCTGTGGGCGGCGATGTCTGCCCCGTGGTCACTATCAAAGCAGCTGCACAGGAATGCAACATGGGGAGGATATAAGGCAAATGTGTCCTGTGGCTCCCCAGCCAAACATTCCATCGTTAAATTCCACTCATGCCCGCGGCACCGAAGTCCCCTCAGTCAAAGAAGCCCGGAGCGCCCAAGGCAAAAGGCGCCGTTCGCGCCAAGTCGGGCTGCTACACGTGCAGAATCCGCAGAAAGGTACTCTTTACTTGTTTCTGAATACCCCAGTCCCCGCTTATGTATCTAGAAATGTGACGAGCACCAGAGCCAGGACGGCCACTGCGAGACACGTGTCCGTCTCCGTTTGCAGTGTCTCGGGTTTGGTGCAAAGCGTCCCGAGTGGCTTCGCGTATGTCGTGGTTCTTTTCCCCCGCATTTTGTACTTTAACTGACACGCTTTGTTTGCAGGAGAGCCGAAATGTCTCTGAGATGCGCGACAAAATCAAAGGCTTCCTCGCTGCACAGGGTATGATCAAGAGCCACTCCGGATCCGGCCTTTGCGGGTCCGAACATGACTTGCCCATCCGCAAGCTCGACGAGGACGAGCTCAAGGAACCCGAACGGAAAGAGCTCGAGCAGCCGGAACGGGAGCGCAAACGCCAGGAGCGCAACCGGCCTGAACGCCCAGAGCTGGTGTCGCAACGCGAAAAGTGGGAGCGGGAGTACGAAGAGGAGCAAGAACGGCAACTATTGGTACGGATACTGCGACGGATACTGCGATGGATACAGTTGATCCAGCTGCTGGAGGCAGATAGCCTCGTACTTAAGCTTCTGTCATCTTTCAGTGAGCATTTTTGTATCTTCGTAGCAAAACATCGCTTACGAATTCTACTTGAACAGTTTTCACCATGCTGGCCATTCTTGCGCTCGAGCTGGTGGGTTGGTTTATTTTTCTGGGATTGCTTATTACTATTCGTGGGTTTTTCAACGTGTGGATATAATATACACCGCTCATCTCACCTCACAGTTGCCTATCTCCTCATCATCATCTCGTTTGTGTCCGCCGCAAACATCAAAGCGCCTGGTTGCACACAGGAGATTCTGCACTCCGCTGTGAGGTTGTTTGGAAGTACGCTGTCCGTCGGTGCTGTGCTTGTTACGCACCTCTTGCACTCCGACTCCCCCGCCCGCGTCATGAACCTCGCGGGACACATAAACACCGCCAGGGGCGCTGACCGTAAACTCGCACTACGGTCGCACGTGCATCGCTGGTGTATCGACAGCTCGATGAATGGACCATGCGCATTGGCCTTTGATCGCCTTTGATCACCGTTTGTATTTCGCTAACATCACTTGGACTCTGGGCCAGATTTTTCGTGTCGAGAGAGAGAGCCACGCGCGTCGCATGTTTTATTTGGAACACCTGAGCAGGCAGAATGGAAGATTGGCGAGTCAATACCGAGTCCCTACCTATTTTCATCTTTCAGAGAATTTCAATAATTTTAGTAATCTGCTGGAAGAAATCGTGAAGGTGAAGAAAGGCTCAGGAGAGACTCACAAATGCTCGACGACGTCACAGTGGACAAGCCGCTGCGACGGCAAAATGCGTTGGGATCGGCCAGTTAGGGCTAGGCAATCTTGGTATGCAAAGGGTATTTTGACGGTGGACAGAGAGTGCGAGCAACGGCAAGAGGAAGAGGCCGGCCGTCATGCACGGGGAACAGTGGAGGTTCCTTCCGTCAGAACAGAGGGAATCTACGTACGCCCGTCCATCCCAGAATGGAGAGATTACCTCGAAAGAAAATGCAAGCGCCAACGCCCAGAACCGTTTTCACCAATTTCTGTGCTGAGCTCACTAGAAAAATGACAAACTTCGCTAAGGCTAGTACCATTGTACCGTGCACTACGGGTGCTTATTTCCACTCATAAGGACCGGGCAAGAAGAAATTCGGGACCGCGTCGTCCAGCAAGGTGCGCTGAATTTACACATGTTTGATTCAACGACCAATTGGCGGACCAGGATGATCCCGATGGTGGGAGCGGATACAAAACCCGTAGCAAGAGCTCTCAGTATCAACCCAATCCTTGAAGTGCATATAGTTATACACACTCTGGAGAGCCCCTGTTCTTCTTCCCCTTCGGATGATTCAAACTCATCGAGCTCTAACTCATCTGATGCACTGCATTCAAGGCCCTCCTAGCCTCAGCCTGTAAAGATATGTGTAGGTCTGTCCCGCTATGCGTAGGGGGCTAAACGGGCCCTGTGTAGGGCTACTAGACCGACCTCACCACAATTGTGGCAAGATATGTGTAGTCCCCGACCAGAAGCGTGTATGTCACCTAAGCTGACTCTGTGTAGGCCGGTGTAGATCAGTGTAGGTACCTAAACTCATCTCCACTCAACTATGCTGGGGTTAATTCCATGTTGAGGCCAAAGTCCGGCAGATGGGTGTATTCCGAGAAGCTAACATCGGTCTAGGAAGCTATACAGACCTAGCCTGACATATACACAGCTACACACAGTTACACAGAACTATATGGAGCTGCACAGAAACTGTATAGGTCACTAGACAGATGAGGTCTGCCCAGCTGCGCATAGGGACCTTGCCAGAGGCTAAGTCTAGGAAGGCCTTGAACGCAGTGATGGTGAGAATGATACATCTCCGGGAGGCACCGTCCGATACTCTCTCCGACTCTTCTGTGTATGAGTTTGAGCCGAGTTAGTGTTCAAGCTAATTGGATATGTGCATTGACTGACACCAATATTGATCAGCGGAAAGCGACCGTGCACAGTTTAACAAGCCCCCTTTCGGTGAACGTGCAAAACTCCCATATCCTGAGCCTCACGCCCGACGAGAGGAGCCGTTCACTGCTTCTCGGTCACCGACCCCACCACCTACCTCTTCGACCCGTCCGAAACCTCGTCCCGCCTACGGTAGACACAAGACACGTACAGCGCACCAGCCCCCTCCGGCTTCGGCTCCACCTCCAGTGCCATCTCCACTAGAGCGTGCCCCAGTTCCTGGCCTGAACGAACTCTTGACTCTCCCGCGATGGCGCTTACTCCCCGAGCTTCTCGGACAGTTCCCCCATCCCGTCTTCGATCGTCGAAGAGCTTGGGAGGACATTCGAAGCAGCGATGACCGCAAAAGCTGGCATCAAATTTCGATGGTTAGCATTGCTCGCGCTCACGATATACACTGCGTTCAGACCCCCCCGTAGGCATAGGTCTGCCAGATCCCGATCAGCAGATGCGTAGGCAGATCAGTGTGCCGACCCTCGCCAATCCATCTGTCCATCCCTGCCAAGGTTGGTCTAGGTATTCTGACCGGATTAGGCACACATAGACTCACATGGGCCGATGTGCCTAGCTGGGTAAATTCAATAACCAGCATTGTTCGTCCTCGTTCTCAATCCAAACACCAGTTTTAATCCATTCTCAGACATACACAAAAGGGAAAACCACAGCCACGGGTTTGACAGATTGAAAGAAATGCTTGATTGCCCAATGATTATCACAGAGATCAATGAAAGATACGCTAAGATTACATGCCAGGAAAGTTGCAGGAGGTAGAAACAGTAATTACCAACACAACTACGGCGAATTGGCGGCCTAATTTAGACTGCCACCAACCTGGACGCAGGTTGACCAGTGTGGTAGGGTCGGAGGCTGCCATGCGGAAATCGGTATTTAGCTACTTTCTATTCTCATTTTACATTTGCCCCTATTCTACGTTACATCATTTGTTTGTATCGTAAACATGGACCCACCGTGCAATTTTACGATCATACCACCATCATCGCGGCCAGTGCAGGGCAAGCACCCAGAGGCAGCATCGTGCTCCTTGCCCCCTCCTCTTGGAACGCCGACAGTGGGCTCCTTAGCCATCAACAACCCCGTATCCCATTGAATTACCTTCGCACTTATTTTACGACATTTTTGCACGCCATCGACGTCCTCTTTTCCATCGCTTTTCATATCCTACGCCTCGGGAGCAATATTTATATTAAAAAACTATTCTACGGCTACCGGATCACCGACCCAATTCAAGAACCTACGTCTCGGGAATTCCCCTCTTCCACACCAGGGTCGGCCATGATAGGCACACCATCATCAGTGGGGATCTGCCAAGGTGGGCAGGCTTTGCCTCGGTAGGGATGCTAGACCAAAGTCGGCCAATGCCTATTAACATGGACCAACGTCAGCTTGGGTGGGCAATCCATAGCTGGAGATCGGTGAAGGTAGGCACATCTGTGCCTACAGGGGGGTCTGAATGCAGTGATACCTTGGTACTCATCCAGTTCTAGATCTATCACCTGGATAAAAATAGGGACATGCCCCAGCAGTGGCAAGAGATTTGTGGCCCAATTACAAAGCGTCCTAATAGTGCATTCTCGTAGATTTACAAACCTTTGCTGTTATTCATGGTAGATGTGCTTCAACGGAATGGATTTCGAGTCGTTTGTTTACATTTGATCAGTTCTCCAAACCAATTAAGCTCTTGATCTTTCTCCTTATCTCATACCACTGTCTCCCTCCTGTCTCCCTCACAAACGTGAGATCTTTGCCTGGTCTTGTTAGAAGTGCTCACCCTAGCCCCTGTATCGCACAAGATCGAAGTAGATCAAAGGGCATCGCATCGGGAAGATGCCTCCACCAAGAGAGCGGGAGGATCCAGTCTGGGATTTTTTTATCCCATTCCGAGCGAGTAATTTGAGATGCACGTCTCGTGGTCAAAGCTCTACCTAATGCAGAGATTCTTGGGTCCGAGCGCTCTCTGGGACAGCTTCATGGTATCCATGTTGTCCTTCTCAATATGGATAATCCATGGCTGTCTCAATCCGAGGTCGAAGGTTTAATTGACCTTGTCTTAAACACCGGTCTTGCTCTAGAGAATTTTGTTAATGCCCCCCCCCATAATATCGGTACCCGCACTCTTCCTCCCTCTGGACGAGGCCGACCTCGCTATGCACTAGATCTGGATTGTGCTATCGACCTTCACGACAGGGGCAATACTTGGGCTGCTTGGTGTTCGACGCCAAACTCTATAAAACCATCTGGAGCGCCATCGTCCTGAATGCGGCGGATAGGTACATGAACACCGATTGCTTCAAGATGTCCGGAAATGATATTACTCCCAGCAAACGGATGGTGGAAGGAGATCGAAGTTATCCTCTCATCCAACTCTTCATCCGAAATCGTTGTGAAAGGTAGTCTGCCTGAGGAAAGCCCAGGGTTGGCACACTGATCTGCCTATGCATCTGCCTATCAGGATCCAGCAGACCTGTGCCAACGGGGATGGTCTGAACACAGTGATTATAAGGAAGAGAAGAAGCAGCACCAAGAACAGGAGTCAGCACAATACCAGGAAGGCTGACACCGGTGCCGAGACCAGACAGGTCAGGCGGTTTGTGAACGCATGCACACGCGTCCGTCGGAATGGAGGAGATACGGAGAGGAACCATTGGGGAGGAGAAAGGACACAAGGAAGGAGACACACAAGTGTTTAACGGTGGCGATCACGCCATTGCTCTGAATGCCGTTGATAGTTGCGACAGTGGCGACGCCAGAGAGAAACAGCACCGAAGCCCTCCCAGTTACACCAAGCAGCGGCTTAGCGGCCTTCAGTGCTCGTCAGAATAATTGTGGAAGAAGAATTGCAGCACAGCGGACGCACCCATATACGTCATAGGACCCAAAGCAACGTTTACGCCCTTCCCGCGGAATTCTGGGCTCATTGGCTTGCCACGCGCCCCGACGTCCCACGTCGCAGCGGCGTTGATGCCCGTCGGGAAGGCGCTGGCATACTGTGCTCTGAGGGGTGAAGTACGCGCGCAAGTTGAACCAATACCTAGTTCACTCGGTCCAATTGCTCCGGCATCGTGTTCGAACCCAAGAAGGGTGCGTTTGAATACGGTTCAGAAAGTTTCCGAGATAAATTTATTCGTAATTTCAACTCCTTATGCCTGAGGATGCGCAAGCTGAGTATAACCCCACAGACCACGTTTTTCTCTTTTCGAGCTGGAGTTGAGATGGTAGCTGGGGCCGAAACCATGCGAGAGACAGTATGGGCTTTTGGAAACGAATCAGAGCTAATATATGACCATGGTCGAGTCCGGGAAACTGTGGCGGCGGAGGTTGTTGTTGAATTCACATTAGAGAGTTTGCGGTGGAGCCACCAGATCAACTGGTGGCTAATTTTTCTCAGGAACTCCCCGTCCTTGGAGGCTAATGTAGCCACCATTTATAGCCCCCATAGAGAGGATGAAATAGTGGCTAGCATGCAACGGACGATCCTGACACTAACCTGAAACACGAGCCACCAGTTGATCTGGTGGCTCCACCGCAAACTCTCTATTTTCAGACTCAACACGAAATGTCAAGTGTCTGCACCCATTATGAGACACTATCATAGACATGTGAAGTTGCTCCAGCTTTCCAGGACAACAATCAGGTCACGAACTCACACTGCTGTCGATCAGGGACGAACACCGGCAGATGCGAATTACGCGGGTCGACAAGTGCTTCAAGAGTTGAACCATGAGAACGTGGATCGGCGACGGCGACCACGGGATGTATAATATGATAATGGAGAACGATTGGTGTTACTCTCGATCACTTACGGATCCCAATAAAATTCAACTTGCAGCCATCCGAAGACTATGTTGAACCCTGTCTCGAACATTTCGGCGATCTGGGTGCAATACACAATGGGTCCTCAATTCCACATATCGAGATACCAAGTTAAATATGGTGAAGTTTCTGTCTAGGGATACACCGAAATTGGCACGAATTGACATTTTGCGGGTCTATTTCACTCGAAAAGCCGGCTGCACGGATTATTCGCGGCGGATTCACTGCGGTGATTTTAATGCATGCAATGTATGTATAATTATTGGCAGATTTCAACAGTGTCAACTCTAATCTTATAGCTGAGAGGTTCGGATTATTCTCTTCAGATTTGGTGCGCCAGACATGTTCCATGCAACTTATCTCCGATTCCAGGTTGTTCAAGTCGGCAGCGGGGCAACAAACCTTAAAAAGAATGATTGAACCCTCACCTTATTGAAGATCGCCCGAATTTCCACTCTGAATCATGTCTCCCAGCTGAGTGACGTGCCGGGCATCAAGATCTTATCACGACAGGAAATGAGCGACGCGGAAAAAAGAGAGATAAGTACTTGTACCCTAATGCGCACCGAACCGAAGATTTCATCAACTCCAAGCGCGTGCTGTGTTTAGATTTTTACCTCAGCGAGAGCTCTCGTAATGCATTAGTATCTGTCAGGTATCGGAGACGAATGTGAGCTCACATTTGATCATCCCGGTTGACTTCGTTGATCTTCCCTAGTGGCGCTGGCGATTATCGAACTTCTCCCGACGAGGGAGTCAGACTCGACTGAGATACTGTGCTCGAATTCACGAAATTGGAAGCCACATACTGTATTATTGCCGTCTTCTTCTTGGTTGGAACGAGCGACTGAGCTGGGAAAAAGGTGTGTTACTGGGAGCGATCGCTGTAATCAAGTCAATTGACTCACCCGAGTGCCACTCATCGCTCAACACGTCCTTCGCAGGTGGGAAGTATGACCAACGGCGGTGTGCGGATGGTGGTTAAGGAAGGAGATTCCCGTGCCTCCCATCCGTGAACCCAGCGCATGATTAAAAAATCCAAGTGACGAGCATTCGCTGGAATTCGGTGGAGGTGATGAGCTTTCCCATAATTCTCTCTATCTGACGATCTTTCGCAGTTTCCGATCAACTGACGAATTTCCGCGGTCCTAAGCGAAGTAACGAAGTGACGAAGGTGGGTAAGACTCCGTCGTTTTCCATTCACTTTCTCACTGAACGTCCTGGCCTCCTCTCCTTCTGATTGCCGATTCTTCTCACGGCGTCCTCGCTCAACTCTAAAGGGATCTGAACCATGGCTACATACCCAGCTATTTCCCCTCAGTCATACCTCTCATTTATCAAATGACCTTAAACCATGGGTGCATCACTCCAATTCTGGCTCAAGGACGCCGAACTCGCGTGGATTTAGCCCCGTTTCCCCTATATACCTCAGCTTTCGGCGTGCACAGATCGGCCCGCACCAGAGTCGAGCGGGCCCGTCGGTTTCCCTCCCGCTAGTGGTTCACTGTCTTGATAATAATTCTCCGCGGCAAGTCCATATCTTTCCATATCATCAGATTCTAATTCAAACATACGCCTCCACAGCATTGCGAATGGCCTGCGCCTCACACAGCGCACGAAATGATTCATATACTTCGTTCGGCTTCAAGGACGAGATCTTTAATTCGATTGCATCTTTCAACTTCGGTTTTGCACTCGCTACATTCCATTTTGAATGCGAGTATTGAATTCTTGTGCCCGTTTCCGGCGCTACAACGATAGATCCTTACCTCTTTAAAACTGAGTTCGTTCTGCAATCAGAACAGCGCCGCGATACAATTTAATCCGATATGGATGTATCGTAGGATTCAAGCTTCAACCCTTGACCGCGTTCCTCATTGTTAAGCGGAACCAGCAGGTTACCCGAGGCGCCCAACCGTAATCGACGATCACTGGTGTGTATGAGACCTATCTACGTCCACAGCGATGTTTTCTTCTGAAATTTTGGGAGTACCTGTAGGTGTTGGCCTCCCGGCTCATGCGCAGACCCAAAGCCAAAATTCGAAGCTGGCAACAATCGTCCTTAATTGCGAAGCCAAAAACACACTTGAAACAATGTCGGGATGACATTCAAGTCTGTCGACTCACACTGAGTTCTCTATGCGAATATTTAATACCGTTGGGTTGCCAGGCTGCTCCGCACTTGTCCGTATGATCAATTCCGTGTTGAGCTCCTGGTCCATGAGAAGGATTTCTCTTCGGCCCTCCCACTGGAAAATTGGCATCCCGATTCCCCCCTGTGTCACCCAGCGCACGAAGAATGCCCACGCACCCGGAATTCGAACCTTTCAAATTGCCGAAGGTGGGAAGCGCCTGGCGAAGCGCTCGTCTTGTTGAACCATGAAACCACCTCCGGGATGGCACCATCATGGAGGCAGGAAGGCTGGCTCCACGATGAACCCTTTCCTAATCCGATCCATTTCTAGGCGAGCCGCAGTGATGAGGTCTACACATGTCTGCATAACTGTCTGCACAGTCTGCGCAAATGTCTGCACACGGGCTTCTCCTAATATCTGGCACAAACTCTCTGTCTTGCTCGATGTTTCACACTGGCACGATCTGACCGACTGCTCAGCGGAGGGTACAAACGTGGAGCCAGGAAGCCGGACTCCATGGTGAACCCTTGGCCGAGGCGGCGCTGTCCACACTGCTGCCACAGCGATTAAACTTCCCCCGCACCCGGGTTTTCAAGGCGGCGTGCCACTAGGCCTTAAGCCAGGAAAATTGGGTGTTAGGCTAAGAAGTCAGGCCTCAAGCCCCAAAAATGGAGGGTTAGGGTAAGAAATTGGGTAAGCCGCAAAAATGGCAGGTTATGGTAAGAAATCAGTCCTTATGCCAGAAAAATTACAGGTTAGGCGTTCTCACTCATAAATCAATTCCTGGCCAAATTCCCTGAATCTGGATGATTCCTGAATAAAATATAGGCAATCATGCTTAGTATACGTGGCACCACTCCAGCACTCCTCCAAGGTTGTATTTCCTGTGAGATTTCAAGAATTCATTGAACCGTGGAAATTTGGATGCGACACCAAAAGGTAAAGCCTGGAGTGCCTGTGCCTATATATTCCCATCAAAGTGAGTCCAAGATCATCCAATTTGCTCTGGAATTGACCAAGTACTGAGCTATTCAAGCTGATGTTCAAAACACAGGGGGTGAATTTTGTAGCACCTATTTGTTGGAACCTGCCTGCCATGTATGGTACGTGTGGAAAGCCCCGCTTCCTGCCTCTCCAGCGCACCCGGAAACATGAGAATTGATTGATAAATGAGCACGAAAATGCGGGGTGTTTAATTTGCTCTTTCTTAATCTATTTTTAGGAGGTCTCATTACTTCTGCAAAGAGCTGTGAACAGTTTTAAACGGTTTCAAACTGTTTAGAAACTGTTTCTGTTTGGTTTTTCCGGATCGTCAAACAAAACAGTTGGAGCCTTAGTGCTTGACCCTTTCCTCGTCATGCATTTTGCGCGACTCGCCTTTGGCATACACAATTCTTCTACTTATGCTTCTCACTGCATTGTGCGCTCCTTCCCCCAGTTGGCTGATCCACACAAACGCACCGCTCGCAATCTTCGTTCCTTATGCTCTCAACGGTCTCCTCTGTATAAATGCTGCAAATAATGCTTAGCAGTTACAATCACTGCATTCAAGGCCCTCCTTGCCTTATCCTCTGGCAAGGTCCTTATACAGAGCTGGGCAGACCAAATCTGTTTAGTGACCTACACAATCTCTGTGTAGCTCCGTATAGTTCTGTGCAGCTGTGTAGCTGTGTGTAGGTCTGCCATGGTATGTGTATGTCAGGCTAGGTCTGCCTAGCTTCCTAGACAGATATCACCTCCGCGGAACACAGCCATCTGCTGCACTTGTAATGTTTGGTTGAATAAATACGGGCTTAACTCCAGCGTAGTTGAGTGAGTGTTCCCGCGACTCCAAAAGTCGAGTCACGACTCAAGAAGTCGACTTCAAACGACATTCGACTCGACTCGACTCGACTTGGTCACATCCAAGTCACTCGAAGTCGACCCAAGTCGACTCGAGTCGCTGGAGTCGCTGATTTTTCAAATATGTATTCCCAGGCTCCTAACGACAGAGAGGGGGGTCAATTTAGGTCGGATTTATCTCGGGATGGTATGGGGGTAAGATATTACTCTTTGTCAAACCATATCAGAGCCTTATTTGAGACACTCTGAATGGTGGGACTTCTTCCAATTATTAACGGACAAGCACTTACTTTCAACACATGGCCGAAATCATATCCCCTGAGCTCAGAAATTCAACCTTGTATACTTGTTGCGATTTTCTCCCCTCTTGAGATCAGTAAAGGTCTGTTACACGGTGTTTATAACCTAATTTAACTCCCTATCTACAAAGGCCGACTCGAGCGACTCGAAGTCGACTCCAAGTCGAGCAAGTCGACTTCTGCCGACTCCGGAGTCGAACGGAGTCACGCCAAGTGACTCGACTCGACTCGACTCAAGTCGACTTCATTAAGTCGACTTGGGGAGGTGGAGTCGGGAGTCGCGGCAACACTAAGTTGAGTATAGATGAGTTTAGGTAGCTACACTGATCTGAAGAGACCTACACTGGCCTACACGGGGTCAGCTTAGGTGACATATACACAACTGGTCAGGCACTACACACACTTTGCCACAATTGTGATCAGGTTGGTCTAGTAGATCTACAGAGTCTGTTTAGCCTCCTAGGCATTTTTTTACAGACCTATACACACCTTTACAGACTGAGGCTAGGGGGCCTTAAATGCAGTGAATTTTATCCCCAATAACTCGGCGGCAACTCCTCCGGCGATTCAACCACCGTGGTCAACAGAGCAGCTAACTGCGCCTCTACACGGCGCAATCGCACGGTCACCGCTTCCTCGGTATGTGCAGCGTCCTGTGCATTGCTGGCTTGTGCTGCGTTTTCTTCTGCTGGGACGTCCGAGGAGTTTATCAACTGCGGGTCGTGAGTCCACGCTGGAGCACCCTTCTCTGGCTGGGTCTCATCCAACGCGACTCCCTGCGCCATAGTTGTCCCAGCCACTCCAGCTTGTATTTCAACATCCGTCGCGGCAGCAACCTTGATTATGGACGGACTCCGCACTACACGTTGAACTGGCGACGCTGATTCGAGGAATGGTGCTGGGAACCTGCGTTCCCGAATCCGCTGTCGTCGTCTTCGGATCCACCACCACAGGAAGATGACGAGAACGACAATGAGGACGATGATCACCACGGACGCCGCTGTAGCCCCGGCTGGCGCCCCGTTTCTGTTCGTTGGGCACGGTGAGGCACATACGGTGAGTACGGAATATATAATTCATCACCTGTCCACGGTCTGGGTTGAGCCCGTGTTTGGGGATCCAGTTTCCTGAGAAGTCTGAGCGGGGGCGTGGTTGTAAGTTGCGGTGATGTTTTCTCCGGGGGAAGAACTTGCATTCCTGGCGCTTGAACTGGGACTGGAGAGAGAAACGCTAGCACTATCAATCAGAAGTGGTCGGGAGCAGGAAGTGCGGATGAACCAACCTAGTATGTGATGGTTCGTTGACGTCTGTGGTGGCGTTGGTTGGGAGGAATGGGACCGTTGCGGTAGACTTCGCGGTCAGGGAGACTGATGGAATTCGGGAATCAACCAGACTGGAGAGAGAAACGCTAGTACTATCAATCAGAAGTGGTCGGGAGCAGGAAGTGCGGATGAACCAACGTAGTATGTGATGGTTCGTTGACGTCTGTGTTGGTGTTGGTTGGGAGGAATGGGACCGTTGCGGTAGACTTCGCGGTCAGGGAGACTGTGATGGAATTCGGGAATCAACCAAGCTGAGCGAAAAGATAACGCGGACAGTATGAGGTGAGGGGCGGCGAAGCACCCGCCAGCCGGAACGGAGATAGAGAACTAATGCGATTAAAAAAGCTACGGGCAGCACGTACCGGTACCGCACAGACTAGTCACAAATTGTTGCGCGTTATCGAGCTCCGCGGCCTGGCATTCGCCTTGCACGCATGATAAAAAGTCGGAACGGAAGTTCGCATTGGTGCACTGGCAGGTGGTGGCCAGATCGCTGCGTCAATGAATAAGTGCCAGGAACTAAACAATATAGCGACAAGGGGGAGGGAAGGGTACGCACGGACAAACTGCAGCCCCGGCTGCATTGTGGCACGTCGCGGCGCATTTACTCAACGTAGAGCCTCGGGTGGTGACGATGGTCCCGGGAAGTGCCTCCATTAGGCTTACGGAATTGAGGCGTCTTTGCCTGCGTTGCCACCTGTTGGACGGTGACTGTGTTGAGGGGCTCGCGAGGGATGGCAGGAGCGTTGGAGGGGAGGTGAAGGCAAGAAGAGAGGCCCGGTCTCCCGTAGGCCACACGTTGCAGCGATCTTATTCGAAGTTGATAGATTGCCGTTTGATCCAGACGACAATCAGGTCCTTGTTATGACCGGGCTCACAATTCAGAAGCGAAAGGATATACATAGTAGAGTGGGGGCGGGGGATTGATTATACTCGCGTGGTCCAAATGTCTAAATACCTCAGCTGCATGACTGCAAATTCGGTGACTCGACAGTTCCAGTACCAGTACTAGTGAAATACAGAGAGAGTGTGAATTCTCGAGTAAGATCATCGCAAGAGATCAAAGATGCGAGATGGTAGTGTCAGACGACCTTCCTGTGCTGGGATCAACTCGGGGCAGATCTACCTGGTGGTTGCGTGTCGTCACGAACAAGTACTTGGTTTTGGTGTCGATCCCCTAGGCGATGGAAATCATTATTCGGTTGAACGGTCCCAGCGATTCTAATGCGATGAATTCTGGTTCGGCTCACAAGTCGGCGATCAAATATTGCACTCAAATTCAATGCCGAAACTGATATTCGTGCGTCGGAGCTTGAATCGGAATCAAGGGCCGAATGCCGAGCTTAAGGTTAGAAGCCCAGTAAAGTCGGGGGCAGTGGAAGCGGCATTGATCATTGTTCGTCACCGGTAACCAGTGGCTGCTGACCGAATTTCCAGTGGAATCTGGTGCACATCCGGCGCTGGCTGATTTCCATTGGCATTCAGCGTCATTCAACAGCTTACAGTAGACTTCTATTCAACTGAACATTATGCTTGCTCCGCTCGATATTACCATTTTCCGCTGGGAATCGTCGAATTCCGTCGGATATTATTGTAATGCAGTGGCTTCCACCACGGCACACTGGATTCCACCGTGAGCGGAAAGTAGGTTTTGTTTACTGCTAGGATTGACATTCCACTGCATTCGAAATTGACTCTTGAGTAGTTGAGAAGAAATATTATACTCCCAACCAACCTAAAATCCTGTCGAAGATGTCGAACTCCCTGGGAAGTCAGCAAATAATATCAATCTCTTCCGACTGCCCTGTCTTTCAACCTCGATCATCATTGTATACACAAAAACTACCATCGACGTTCACATATCCCGCAAAGCACCCTTTCAGCAGCGTATCCGTGCAATCCCTAGCTATCTAATCCTGGAATGTGGCGTCACATTCTCGGATTAGATGGATAGGGATGATCGTGCGGATGTTTCCTGGCTAGGGGTCCAAGTTCTCCTTTACCCACTCCTCTCGTCTCACCACCACATACGCACTTCTATCTTCCGGCTACCACGCCCTGCGCTGATCTCAGCTCCGAATTGTGCTTGCTTCACATCTCAGGATTCTCATCTCGCTCGAAAGTCTCAAACCAACCATGGCATCAGCTCCGAGGCCCATCCGCGAAATATATCACATGCTTTTCTGTTTCATCGCACCTTTCTTGCCCACCATCGCCCTTGCCTTCCCTCTGCCCGACCTGTTCGCGTCGTACGCTCTCCTCGGCGCCAGCATTCTAGGGATCGCGACAGTTCTGGCAACCTACCTGATCAGCCGGTACACCGCCTCGACCAACCTCCTTCATCAGACCATCGAACCACTGGCGCTCGGTCTCGCCCTCTCTGTCTCCTGCGGTAAGTTGCAATCACCCTCTCTGAATTCTCTCTGAACATATTATACAACCACAGGGCAGGTGTATGGCGTGTACTACGGCACTCCGCTCACACCTCTCGCGTGGCCCTTCGTATTCGACTGCGCGCAGGCATGCGTCGTCTGCCCAGTCTGGAATTCAAAGCTTATAAAGACGATCAGGCGGCCGGAGCGGATCGTTCAACCGAGCGAGGTCGACTGGAAGGCGGTGATACGAGGAGTGATATGGGTGTACATCGAGGTGTACGTAGAGGACCACTCGCATGGGCAGGCAGTGTCAGGAGTCCCTTTGCAGGCTGCGTCTGCTTCCGCTGCACAGGCCGCGTCAGCTGGTGCACAGGTCGCATCCTCGGCTTCACAGGTCACGGCGTCTGTGGAGTTATCCCGGTGAGTTTCTCTGCCTACCACCGGATACGCGATCTGAGCGACCGAGACCGTCTTCAGATCTTCACAAAGGCTGAACCGTGCTTAACCTATACTGTTGCCAATATGTCCTGTACCAAAGGCCGTGGCTGTGCTGTGCCACAGGCCCAGCGGCTATGTCATGCAACAGCCACCGTTCTGGTGTATAGAACGGATGGGCAACTGTATAGGAAGTCTGAGGAATGTCGGCGAGTTTGATGAGGATCAGTGAAAGCAACAAGTTCAGCAGCCGTACACCGCAGTGTCGGTAAATTACATGTTCTTCCTGTCCTTTCTCAACAGATCATCGTCATCAACATATCATTTGCCAGATTCCGTTTTTGGCACCAACCCAACTTGCCTGCCATTCACCTCGTGCTTTTTTCCGCGACATTTCTCAGTCCCTTGTTTCCCCGTGTTTCCTGCATGCCACCGTTCGATGTCCATACTTTTGACCTGCATTGAACAATTGATCTTTCCTTTTTTCACATTGCCGGAGCGGAGCGGCGGCCCGTCTTGTTACTTGGAATGGACGCTGTTGAGAACAAGGCGGGAAGCAAGGGGGTTCGGGCCGGACAAGCCGAGACCTAAGGCAGGGAGGGTGGGTCGGCCGTCAGGCCGAGAAAAAAAAATAATGGATTTTTATAAATATGCTGGGACGAGGTCCCAGGGCCTTCTGGTGTTGAAAGATGACCATGTTTGAGTTGCCCGAAGTCAAGGTGGTGTACTATTGGTCCCCAATCTCATTGTTCCCTTGGGAAGCAGTCCATTCAGCTGTATTGACCCAGGATTGGTATATGTGAGGTTTTTAGGCTTTAGATTGAGTAGAATTAAGCATATATGCATTTACTGGAGTACCATGCCACCGGGTTCGGCTCTGACCTTCCCACCTGGCAATTTGATGTTGCGAAATTGGGGATGGGCAGCAAAAAAATCATTCTGAGGTGGCTATTAGTTGCTGTGAGGTATTTAAGTTATTCGGCATTATCTGTGGTTGTTCAACATTATTTCCTGCCATTTTTCAACCGCTGGCAGCATTTTCCAGATGGTTTCACGTGAGGAATTGCCTTATTTGGACGTCACGTGGTAGGGAGGGTCAAAGGGAGGGGTCAAGAAGGACAGACGGGCCGAACTCCGATCGAGGCTGTAGGCAAACACGTACACATCACTTCAGTCATCCTTGATCAGCTCTTCTTCATCGACTTGCGCGCGTTTGGCTAGCATCCGTAAGTTCACTCCTCCGTTTTCTCTCCCTACTCTAGTCTAGTCAACCTAATCTTTGCTACGACTTTTCTCCTTCATCTTTTCAGCCGTCTGTGGGGTGCATCAGGGAAAACCTCCCCCGGTAATTTTTGCTATTTTGTCGAAAAATTTCTTTGCCCCAAAAAATTTTTGGAAATTTTGAAAATTTTGTCAAAAGATTGCATAAATTTGAGTTGAATTGCCCTCAATCATGTCATATTTTGTGTACATTTCAAAACCTTGCATATTCTTTGGCAAATTTTGCAAAAGTTTAGTTCAATGCAGAGTAAATTTAGTACTGTGTCAAATACCAATGCATTGATGGCTCCGATGATTCACAGAGGTCTGTGACCTAAATCATTGTGAGACTGCCACTACAGTTGCGCAAAAAGACCAAACTTCGGTAAAAGTGTATGGTGCGTCGAATATCGTCTCCAGGATACAATACTATAGTTAGAAGTTTGCAGTTATATTTACCAATCGCCTTTGGAATTGGCTCAAACTGAACCGACAGGTGTTTATTTCTATAAAAAATTGAAGGAAAATTGAGGTACTGATCCCCGACTCGGAGCCGTTAAAATGACTGATCCCAGTGCAAACACTGCATTTTGACGGTTCCTCGAGCTGAGCCTGGACCCCATTAGCCGAGCTTTGGCGAGGTCGGCTAATGTGGGTCCAGAACCTGTCAAAATGCAGTGAAAATTTGTTGCGCTGTGCTTTGTAGTGGATTATCGGACATAGAAAGAGCACTTTCATGGCCCAGATTTGCATCCTCCAAAAATTTCGGGGATCAAGATTGGAGAGGAACGGGATCTACGGATACGTTGGCACAAGATGTCACAGGCATCTGCCCTTTTTGAATTGTCACACTCTACATCCTACGGCCATTCCGTCATTTTTGACCCCGCTACATTAGAAGCAACTGATTCCCGCGGTAATGGCATGTAAAATGAAAGGCAGAATCTATCGGCAACAAGAAAATAAACGAAGTCATTCAAACTCCGCTCATCATTGATGGAAGGATGAAACATATTTCGACGGTTGATAGATCCTTGATGTTGTTCCGTCACCTCCTTCTTCCTTTCCCCCACCATCTCCCTCCCCTCACACCTTGCTCAATCCTCTACAATCGCCCACCGTGAGCATCACCTGTTCCCTAAAGTCTCCAAACACATTCCCAACCCACTCCCTGTTCTCAGTACCGGTATCCGTCTCAAAATCTACGTGGGAGTGCCACGTCATCGTTTGCTGGATTCGCCGTATGTTGTCCATCTTTCCTCTGAGTCTCCATCCTTGCGCCTTCTGGAACCTCCTCAATCCTCTTCCTTTGTCCCCCTTCTCGAACTCGATACTCTTCATCAACGCACCTCGCAACCAACCAATCAATACTCAAGCCCATCAACAGCCGCTGTCAAGTCAGTGCCTCGTCAAGCGGCCAGCACGAAGCCGGTGCTTTATCGCCAAGTCCCCCGGCTCCTTGATCTTTCCCCGATGGTCCTGTGCAATGTGTCCATTCTCAAGCCCATCAACAGCACAACCGCTATCGAATTATAACCTTGCAAGAGACCCTCTGCTCTCAAGCGGCAACTCTACCTTAATAGCTAGCTAGTTCCTATTCTTGGTCGACCTCTACTCAAGTATCTGTGGTCTTTCATTTATTAGTGTACACCAAACCTCAACACCTGTCTTCGAGCCTGTCACCACATAGTAGATGTATGGTTTCTGGACTTTTGACCGTATTTTTTCTGGCCTATAGTATTCTCGGTAGATTTCGATATCATGTAGTCATGTTTTCCATTGCAGTGAATGCTATCTTTGTTTTTGTCTACTTTCTGTCTGATATGAGCTAGAACGAGGAATATTTAGCGAGCTTCAGGTGCCCAAATCTACTCAAATTTTACTCACAAGGTGCGTAAATTTTTGATATTTTTTTGGGGGGGAAGATATTTTGAGTAAATTTGCCAATTTTCAAAACTAAAGATATTTTTGAATATTTTTGGCAAAAATATGCAAAAATATCTGAGGGGTGTTTCCCTGATGTGGCATCGCTGATGATCTTGGAAGCAGGATCAGGATGCCTAGTGCGACGAGCTCCTACACCCCCAATACCTCCAACTCCACTTCCACCTCCTCCGCCTCCGGCCGTCGCAGCGCCACCCGATTTCTTGGACTAGCGAAAGATAAGGAAAGGGAACGCGAGCGACAGTTCTTCATGTTCGCTGCGATCGAATTTTGGCGGAGACTTGTCAATGGGATTTCCGTCCCCTTTATTCCTACACTAACTTCCGTAGAGTTTTCCTTTCTCATGGTCAGGATTCAGGCGAAAGCATCGCGTAATTTTAACCAGGCAACTGGTGCGTTCATGTCCATCTCTTCCTGCTTCTGCCCTTCTCAAAATGAAAAGGTATGGACATCTAAATCGCACCTAATCCCAAGCTATCTGGATTTCTCAGTGTGTTATCCGTTGCGCGGTCGTTTTCCGCCCAAATACTTGATTTTATCGAGCTCGTTACAGTAACTACATTTCAATAGCATGCTTACATCCTCTTGCGCTCAAGACTTCCTTGGCTATCCTTTGCCAACCTGTTTCTCTATCCACTGGTTCACGCTCTGGAGTTCACCGCGGAATATTCTTTCGGTATATCCCTCCTTTCCCTTTCACAGGCGGACTGATTGGGGTGCAGCGGGTGTTGCCTTACTCCCCGATACGTGGATACGGACTCAGTAATAATTCACTCAAATTAAGCTCGCTGCTTCGCATCCATGCTCATGGACGCAGAGACTTTGATGCATTCGTTTCGTTGAGCCCTTTATCAGTTCACTGATGCAGGTATCACAGAGCCCCAGTGCTGGAACGACACTCTGGGAATCAAAACTCGCGCGAAATATCACTCGACACACAAAACAGGCGGCTTAGCGGTAGGTCCTTACACTATGCCTAAATCAAGGAGCCCAACCCGCGAATTATCCCCCGTCAGCCGTCCGCTTCTATGGCCACGTCCAGCGCGGTAAGCGCGTTCTGAGGGCGTTTTCACGTTTCACGGCTCGTTTATGGTATCATGCGAAAAGATCAGCCTCATTAGTTCAATTTTACGTGCGGATTGAAAGTAAAATACCAAGTTCTGTGTACTCGTTGCGTGTACCGGCATATTGCGAGAGTTACTTCGGTGCTTTCTGCTCAGTTGACACCCGGTAAGTAATTTCTTTCCTCCTTACTTTTGCTTTCCCGGTTAGCCTGATTTCTTTGCGACGTTCAAGGTCCACACTCAGTGGCCCTCCCACGGTGCTTGCACCGTTTCCGGGAGCTTGTTGTCGTCGGTTTGCCGGGTGACCAGTACGTCTACTTTTAATTGCATATTGTCTTTCGCTTCGTTGACCCTGCGGTGGTCATTCTTAAGTCCATCCTCGAGACGCCAGGATCAGCTTCAGTATTCGGCGATATAACCGTTTTGCTCTCGAAACGTTCACATTTTTCGTGTGGGTCCTTTGCATGTATGAGTGACCATCCTTCAGGCTCTGAAATCGGAATATTCGAATCGCAGCGAAGAATACCTATCTGCCGCGCCGTTCTTTTCAAAGGAGATAATATATCGGAAGAAATGAGGACGGTACATTGCGGTCAGTGCAATGACCGAGTCGGAATCATTCCTACGTCTGGGTGCTGCCCAGAAAGGGTGACTCGGTGACGAGGAAAGGGCAAATGGTTATCGAGTATGGTGAACCGATATCCCAAAGATATTAAGTCAAAAATTGTTCCGACGCACAGCTTTTTTAATGAGTGCATTGGCACATTGAAAAAGTAGGGGATGTGCAATGTGTAAAATAAAGCAGACAAGCCTTACTCAGCGGCGTGCCGTGCACGTACCGCCTGGGATTCGCACGCTCGCTATCTATGCGGAGGATCAAGTAACGGTGCGGGCGCAGGCGCAGGGTGGGGAGCCCCACCGCAGCGGGGGAAGGCGATGTATTGGGCAGCGGAGGCTTTGCCCGTGCGGGTGCGAGCGTGGGGGCAGGCGAAGACGCAGGTGCAGGAGCAGGCGTGACGCCCACAGGGGAACATGTCGATGAGTGGGTAAATCTTGCTCGCAACAGAGGCGGGCCTTCGCTCGGGTGCTGATCAAAGTACCCGAGCTGCCGTCGCGCGCCTCATGACGCTGATTGGGTACAGGATGCAGGTGCGCGATGGCGTTGGACGTGAGGCTATCTTCGTCCTCGACGTCCGAAAGCGGCCCGTAGCCGTCACTTTCGTCTCTCTCCATGCTGCGCTCCGACTGCCCGCTCTTCCGCGGCACGTGCTCAATGTCTACCACATCCGAGTCGCTTGCTCGCGCTCCCTCGCGCGCTGCTCCCTCCGCCGCATGACCTCCTCGTGCTCCGAGTCCAAGTCCATCTCGCACCCAATCGTCGCTGCAGCGCGCGCCTGCATAGCCTCGAGTCCCGCAAGGTCCGGATCGGTCTCGACCACGACCGTACTTCTCCTCCTCGCGCTTTGGCGGGGAATGGACGTACGGCCGCCCGCTGAGCGCCGCAGCCTGCTTCCACGTCTTGATGCGGAGTGTAGGCGCGGGAAAGGGTGAAAATAAAGGAGGACGTCGGCATGTGGCAGGAGGCACAGCGCCAGCGAGTACTCGCGCAGCACAAACTCTTCGAAGAGCGAGCGAGCTTCCACTGTCCTGCTGTGCGCCTGTCGGGCATATGTATTCCACTTTCGTCTCCGTCAGTACTTCGCGGCGCGCGGCGTGGATGAGGTAGACGCGGAGAGGAACTGCTGGTGGAGTTCCGCTCACGGCACGGTGGGATCGACGGGCAACGCGTAGGCAGGAACTTGGCGGCGTCGTAGCCCTCCTGGCACGGGCCCGCGGCAGACTCGCGCTTCGTGCGCGGCCTAGTAGGCTAGAGGTCGCCGAGCTCGCCAACGCCGCCGTCTGGGGTGTGGCGGAGGCGGTGGTAGCGTGGATGTAGAAGCAGTCGTGTAATGCGTCGGCGCCCAGCAAGCACAGTGGTCGTCATAGCAGAAAGGTCACGCACACAGGAGACACTTGCGGAAATCTTTGAAAACACGGATGACTGGTACGCCTTCGGCAATCAGCACCGCCTTCGAGATCGCAATCACTTTCTTCCACCTGGCACCGATCACGATGCCTTCGACGCTCGTGAATCTGTTTATCCTCATCCTAGCGGCATTTGGAGGCTTCTACCAGATCTACATTCACCCTCTGCTGAAACTCTATGGCGTCTTTGACGGTCAAGTGCAGAACATCGGACCGCGGGATTGTTACAAGGTCGAGGAGCTTCAGACCTGTGAGAGTGAGGATACTCGGTTTTGTTGCATCCGTTAGCTCAATCCTGACAATGCTTCTGAATGGCTTCGTAGAAGCGGTCCTTCACCAAGCAACCGGCGTCATCTACTTTGCATGCTCAAACCCCCACAACCGAGCGGGAATCTTCAACTCGCCCCATGACGCCCAGAAACGAGTTCAGACACGTACAGAACTGGACTACCTTGCAACATACGATCCCTCCACCAAAAAAGTCACGCGTCTCTCATTCAATAATGGGTTCACGACAGAAGATACCTCTGCCGTTCACGGGATGGATGTCGTGCCCAACTCCTCTGATCCTAAGAAGTTATGGATTTACTTGGTTAACCATCGGGTTCCCAAAGGAGACCCTCCGCTCAATGGGTTCGATTCGGTCATCGAGTTATTCGAGACGGAGGTTGGATCGAGCAGTGTGACACATATCAAGACATTCGATTATCCGGAATATATCATAAACCCAAATGACGTAGTGGGCTCACTGGATGGGAAGAGCTTTTATTTCACAAATCATATTTACACGAGGACTCCTCAGAACGAAATTGTGAGTAGTCGTCTTCCTTCACTCCGATGAGAGGCTAACCCGACACAACTCTTAGTTCGCATATTTTCACAATGTCATCGTCAAAGGCCGCTCTTCAATTGGATACTGTCACATTGACAAAGGATGTAAGCTAGCTGCAACTGGTCTCCCCGCAAACAATGGGCTCGCCTCTACCGGAAACGGTACTTGGTACCTTGCTAGCACCTTCAATGGCGGAATCCGCGTTTTTGAAGAGGGAAATGACAACGACTTGGTTTTGGTAGACACTATCCCGACCAGTGAGTGGCTCCCAGCCTTTCTCGGAGGCACAATCGTCCACTAAACGACTTTCTTTCAAAGAATATGGAATGGATAATTTGTCCATTGATAAAAATGGCGCCGTTTGGGCAGCTGGTAGGCTTTTGTCCTCCGATGAATCCACCCTTGCTTGACGTTCTCTCTTCTGCCTCAAGCATTCCCTAAAATGTTCACACTCTTGAAGCAAATGACAGACATCGATGCACACGCGCCGTCTGCCGTCTTCAGGCTCGCGGCGAATACTGGCGCAGATAAATTTTATGGCAAGAAGTATGTTCTTGATATTGTAAGCAACTTTAAGCTCTCGCACCCTCTGAAACAAACACTCTTTTTCTAATGTATCATTCAGCCATGGCAAGATAACGGTACTCTCGCCTTGGGATCTACCACATTCGTGCATGATGCCGATAGGAAGAGGTTGATCACTACTGGTCCGTTCTCTCTCTTCACTTGGTGCGAGGTCTGATACTTTTTTTGTGCTCTAGGCGTAATGGCGCCTTGGGTGATGGTGTGCAATCTATGAAAACGAGGCGTATGGAGAGTCCGGGAGCGCGAAGATAGCAGAGCCGGTACGTAGGCAAACATCCGAGATGACCGTCATCGGCAAGCTCAGAATCGGCGGATGATTTCAACAAAAAGCGGGATGTTGGATCGGAGCTTCAATAATTTAATTTGTGCTCTGGATCTCAAAATGCTATGCTTTTCTGCTACTCCCTAATTGAGTGGATTGACTAAGAACATTGCATCAGCAAAGGATAGTCTCGTAGACGTCCAATATTGTGGACAACTCAGCAAGTGCGGCGGCGGAGGCGACATCGTCAGCCGGCTTGTCGCTCATCCTTGGTGCAAAAATGCCAGCAGCGAAGCTCTCGTGAGTTGCAGGCAGAAACCCACGGCTTTCTCACCAACTCCGTGACAACGTTCAGGACGACCGGAAGGAAATTCGCCAACTCAACAGAAGCGGCCTGCTCTACTAACGTCCACTCTTTGAGGCCCGCTGGGAGGAGGGAAGTGCCTTGATCCGCAGATTTCTCTGCGAGGTAACGAGAGATAGCACGACTTTCATAAAGGATGAACCCATCGTCATCCTGCGTGTCAACATCATCAGTCACCATACAGACACGGATTCCCTCACCTTCTCAATATTACACGGTCCAAACCTATATGCCGCATACTAGATAGGTAGGTTAGTAGGATTACACGGCACGGCCCGAATCACGAACACCGGTTTTGAGGGATCATCCCGGTATACAAGCAAGCTACTTCAGTACGAGTAGACTGCACCATCGCCCCTGGCCTCCATGCACCGACCAAACTCCACAACCCAGATCCCACAGGTGTCACCCCGTGCCCAGGTAGAGCTCGACCAATAACACAGACACTCACCAGCTGGATGTTGGACTCCCTGAAAAAACGACCACCGTTGGCGCATCGCAGATAATGGATACAAATTGAGGGTATGCATTTCAGGACGATGGAATCCCCATAAATTTGATCTGTATTTGGGAATGAGGGTTAAACAGGGAGCGGATGTGTCGTGTTGAAAGTTCCAAGACGGAATGTGACCATGCTGCGGGCGTGCCGACATAAAGTACCGGTTGGGATTTAGTAGTATAAATAATAAGGCCAGAATTCATCATCATGGACACATTTGACGTTCAGCCAGGAAGTATGATGAAGACAAATATTTGGCCCAGTCAACAAGGAGTAGGCAGATCCAGAGCAAGTATGAGCTTCGCCTCAGAGGAGGCTTCATCTATGATTTATGCGAGCAAATCCGAGGAAGGCGCTAGAAAATCAGCCCCACTATTGACTCGCTTGATGCGTAGTGCCATATAATACCAGCTTGCTTCTTGGTGCGATATATATATGAGTACAGCGAACGATCCAAAATATACAAGGTACATTGACTGAAATGCATAGGAGCATGGTTTTGAATACCATATAAATATTAAATCATCGTTTCCGCTGTGACGTCCTCGCTCATCCAAAATTGGCACCGTTGAATCTCTGCCTTGGTAATGGTTTGCATGGTTGAGTTAGTCACGACATTTCCTCCCCGAGTAAGTAGTATCCGGCGGCGCGAACTGTCAGGCCCGACGAAGGGTTCCCATTCCATGGAAGTGGGCAATTTATCTGTGGACGGATTTCCTGTCGCGGCAAAGGATGTCCAGTATGCGATCGCTTCTTTGGATAGAACAGCCTCGCTCTATTGAAATTCAGTTTGTCAATCAAAACCAAACAAGCCTGACTGGCCGTATTGAATTTCGTAAATGTGTTTCCGGCGTTTTCGAAGGTGCTAGGAAGTATCAGCTCAAGGGTAATCTAATTTTTTTGGATCATACTTTGTTCCTAAAAACCTTTCGGTCAGCAGAGCCATTGAGATTGTCTGCCATAATTTACCATCAAACAAAAAGAATAAGTCTGAGGTATGAACGGCTCCTCGGAACGGAGCTTGCTGGAAGAGAACAGTGTCCGGTGCATTCCATCTGCGGCAAAAGTTAGCCTTGCCGCAGTGATGAAGCGAGAAGATCAGACTCCACCCAAAGGAAAATGTATTATTCACTCCCATCGAAGTCAACTTCTCCGCGACGAACCAGTCCCTAAGGGTATTCAATTATCACCCAAACTGTGTACAATGAACACCGACATGCATGTGAAAATGATTTCTCCAGCCATAGTGGTTGCGCGTTCATACTGTGTCGCAAATGGACTGCCCGGCACGTTCGGCGCTGGGTATATCTCTAGGGCTTTGTCCATTGTTGTGTTTGTCTGCGGGATGATACAAGAACGGAGCGAAAATCACTAAACAATAAAGAACTCACGACTCCAGGCCAGCGACCAAACACCATTCGTCGAAGGTCAGCGTCGGTCTGGATAGTATCTGGGGAGCCACCTGCGAAGGTGTTACCGTCTCCTGTGCAGTGCCCGCCAATGAATTCAACGTTGGCAATTCTCCCTTCCGTAATCAATCTGGAAGGAAAGTCTGGGAGAAACCCGCTCGGGCCTTCGATGACGGGCCCGAAGACGATACCCGCTGGGATTCGATTGATCGCGCTAACGATTGAACCTGCACGAAAGTAAAGACGGTGTCAGAATGTACGACGGTGGATCTACCGATGGAAGCATTGCGCAAACAGGGCATCGCTTCATTGCCAGAGGTTGAACATCCAGCAATTTCGGCAGTGTTTACTACACTGAGGTTACAAATTGAATTTTTGATTTGTTAGGATCGTACTGAAGAACTCGATGTTCTGGGCCTCGGTATTTGTAGGTCCAAATCCGATCGACTGGGCTACCGCTCTCTTGAAGGGAACAGGTTTTGAGCCTTCAAATACGGTTAATTCATGCAGACAAGTGTGCAACAAAGCACTACCTCCGAACGCCGCTATCTGCATTACTATGCTGGCACCTCCGGCACTTTCACCATAAATCGAGACATTGTCCGGATCGCCACCGAATTTCGATATGTGGCGTTGAACCCACTCAAGTCCGGCCCGCTGGTCAAGAAGTCCTGCATTCAAGTCACCATCAGCTGCGACAGTAGGTCCACCTAGAAAACCGAGGAGGTTGAGTCGATAGGTTATTGATACACCTATCATTCCCCCCGGATGTTGCCCAACCCAGTCGTACAGCGGGAATCCCTGTGGGGCCTGCGAAGCGATTGTCAAGGGTAGACTTATCTCTTAGAATGAAGCACGTACACCGGCAAAAAAACCGCCGCCCTGGTTATTGCAGTTATTCGGTGCTGCGGTGCTCCCATACGAGTGGAATATCTTACGTGAATGTAGACTGCTACAGGAAGGGCATCCCCAGCCGACGCGTTCGTTGGCTTCCAAACATTCAAAGTCAAACAGTCTACCGGACCGTTAGTCCAGAACGTAAAATACACCAGCACATACCCTCGCTTCCAATTCCAACGACAGCGGGGTTTTGGATGCAAGGTGGACCCCAGGATCTCGCATCCAGAACCTCGGTCGTGATTCCGTTTTCATTCAGCATGGCCGGACTCCTAAACCTGAGTTCGCCCAACGGCGGCCTGGCATATCGGATATTTCCATAAAATGCCACGGGTCCATTTTCGCTTCCAGACGGTGAAGTAGTGTTCCCCGCGTATGCAGCATACCCCAAATCCACGACAGGTCCAAGAGTCGAGGTCAAGTTCCGCGCAGTGCAGAAAGACGCGGCGATTGAAATATAGAGGAAGACACTTAGGATCATCTGCGAAAGAGCGGCGAACGAAGGACTCCACTTCTCGAGTGGCTTTTATAAGGCAAGCTTGAGACTATGCGGCCCGATATGGCAACCCACCAAAGGGAAAAGGGTGCGCACCATTTTCCTTTCCTGGACGCTTTGTTCTTAAGTACTGAGGTCACATCACTGCACTCCTTGACTCTGCCAGATTTCACTGTATGAGTAGGCATCGGCGGCGCCACAATATGGCGCATACTGGTGGAGAGATCGGCCTCGGATGAAGGTAAGTGATATTTACCCTGATATATCATGTATATTATGCCTCTTCTTAGCCTCCTGAGCCCAGCTGTTCCCTCCCTTTCTTTGTGTACTCGCGCTTCTAAGAGGGCATCCCCCCTCGTACTGTCCTGGTTGGCGGGATCAGAAAAGAGCCGTACCGTACCGTAAATTTACGGTTAGCAAAAATAGGCTACACGGGACGGTACGGGACACCGTATAACCGTAACGTGTACCGTATGTTACGGCTACGGTGCCGATCCCTGAAGCCTGTCGGTAAGAGGCCCAAAAAGAGTTGTTGATGCTGGCGCAGCGTATCCATGTCCAACCAGCAATTCATGCGGAGCGGCGATGTTATGATTCGAACGAGATGTAGTCTGCGCGGATACGTTGACGGGATTAATATTATGACGATTGAGGATTTCGGAAAATTCCGAAGACTCAGAAGCTTCTGCACGTGCTGATCATGTGAGACTGAGAAGGCAGCTTGATCCGAACCTAATGTTTCCTTAGCTTTCCGCCCATTTTTTTCGGGCTGGTGGAACACATCTGTTTCTTTCAAACATCTATCTCGCTCTGCAGGCCTATTTTTCTGCCCGCTTTGCGCAGGGTCAATTTTGTTGTCTGGTTTCTTGGTGGTTTCTCGATGGCTCTGTGGGTGGGTTGAACGATTGTTTTGGGGCCTGCGGCGCAGGTCTGTCATTTAGAACCCATATAGTGTATTTATGGACCTTTAAATTTGTACAAGCAAGCAAAACTAAGTGACTTTTGTTCCACACATGACACCAGAGCCGACAAAAATAACTGTAGGTCCTGGAGCAGTGAATGGGAAGAATAATGCAAATCAGGAAGGATACAAACAGCTGCAATCTGATTCGAGGCATCTGCTTAATACATGAGGAATAATCATACTCAGAATAAATATTTGCCCAAGCCTACAATCAGCTACAATCCCAGTGTCGCTGCAGAACAATTTGTGGAACTCGGAAATGGGAAGACAGAGGCAACCTGGTAAGGAGATGACCCGGTGGTATATATACTGCTCACAAAGGTCCAACGAAAATGTCGCCCATGTCCTCCTGGATTCATATTGCAGTGCTATCCACTCCTCAAGCCATATGAGATTTGAACTAGCAAGCAAAGCACGCACCACTTATTTCGCCCGACCGCCGTCTCGCGACGAACTCCTCCGTGCGAGTCCAATAATCGATCCCCACGTGCGTCCCCATCTGCCAGTCTTCGAGCGCACACTCATTGTGCATCACGACGAACCGTGCGTCGCGCGCTAAATCGTGCAAATGGTCCGCGTACGCATCCAGGGCTTGCTCGCCGCGCTAGAGGTAAACCACTACGCAAAGCGCCGCGTGGGTCGCGAGAATGTAGTCACAGACGTGAATGAGCCCGGCTTCCTCGGAGGAGAGGTGGGTGAGCCGGGGCATGGGGGCGAGGTGCGCGCAGATCTCCGCATCGGACGGCGAGCGGGAGAACTCCCATCGTTTTATACCCAGATGGGTCATGTGGGTGAAGGAGGAGGAGGATGCAGATAGGGTGTGGAGGACTGGTTCCAACAAGTGGGTGTAGAGGTGCGTGAGAGGGAGGGGCGCGACAAGACTGGTCGTTTTGTTCGCGTAATTTTCCTCCATATGCGCTGGGACTATCGCAAGATTTGTGACGCCCGTGCACACTGACAATGGGGTCTCCATGTGGGCCTCTAGCCCATCGTGCGCAAGAAGGCACACATTTCGCACGGAACGCGCGAAAAAAGACGCGGGTTTGGTGGCTATTGCCCGCTGTAGGACCCGCCATGTGAAGATCGGATACCCGTCGATGGCGCGTGCATACTCGAGCAACGTAATTGTGTGGTACAGGAGCGGTTCGAGCCTGGATAATTGACAGACAGAAGTAAGTAATATTCAACTCGATCTTAGTCTCTTATAAACAGACACTACAACAATATTCACTCGTACCTCGTGTGTTGGAACTCGATCTCTGGAAATAGGACTGAAAGTTCCTCATAGTGGGTAGCTATAGACAGAAGCGTCGGCTCGCACGGGAATAAGAAGCTAGCATTCGCCGTGGAGACGCCCATTTCTCTGTAAGACTCAGAATAGGTTACGTTCACCCGTTCTTGAACCCGGAGAACGGGTGAAGACAATCTGAACACCAAGTGAATTTCAAAGGAAACCCTTTTCTCGGATTATATTCTTATTCGCAAGTCCATCGTTAATACACTCTCTTTGATGGTCGGTACACGGAAATGGCTACATAGAGGCTAGAAGGTGAAAATTAAGAGGATTGTTTCAAGAAATCCAACCCTGTTCGGCCCATGGTATAATCAAGCGATGTTCAACTCAGTCAGCACAATCCAAGTCCGACAAAGTCTCCACTCAGGACAGTGCTTGCGTGGTAGAGACTCGCTGAAGTTTGTATTGGGAGTCGGCATCGGGATAATGGAATAATCTTGAATCATTCAACAACTTATACTAACATGTCACGAAAAAATCGGTTCCAGCAGACCGGGAATTGGAGTTGTGAGAAACCTTTTGATTCCAAGGGATGTATAAGCACAATGAGACTATAATGAGTGTGACAAGGCCGTGCTTCTGAAGTGAATTAACAATGTTGCCCTGTGTTGTCCTCGGCGGCGAGGGCGTATCATCACATCAGTGAACAAAACATTAGGGTTGTTCACAGTAGCCTTTTTTCCTCCCTTTTTCGCTCCCTTTTTTCTCCCTTTTTTGTATTCCCGCCATTTTTCTCCGGGTTTTTTTTCCCCTTTTCAATTTCAACACGCAAAAAAAATCCAAAAAATCTAAGTCCAACGTGCGATATTGGATGAAATCAGAAAAAAAAGGAAGCGAAAAAGGGCCGAAAAAAGGCTACTGTGAACACCCTGGCTTTCAGCTCCCTTTTTCGTCCCTTTTTGGCTCCCTTTTTGGCTCCCTTTATCCATTTCATGGAGTTTGGGTGCTCCTATGGTTCCTTAACGGGCACATAGCACCCCAGGTGTTCAAAAAGGACTCGGGTGATTTTTTCTGGATTTTATAGGTCACTCGGTTACATTTATCTGCCAAACAAGAAAAAGGGCAGAAAAAAGGGAGCAAAAAAGGGCGCAAAAAAGGACGTCAAAAAGGCTACTGTGAATAACCCTATTATAGAGAAATCGCAAGCCCTAGAAGCATGCACCTACTGCAGAAAGTGTACTCACCCAGATTGACAAAATAGTCCGAGAGGGACGAGCAAGCCCGTTTCTCGGCTAAGCGAGCAAACGGGCTTGCCAAGCCATCAAAAGCCGATCTGCGCCGGTCTGGGGCTTGCGTTCACACCTAAATCCAACACCAAGCCCAAACAAGCCTGTTGGCGCAGGCGCAAGCCTGTTTTGCAAGCCGAAAAGTTGACTCTCGTGAAAGATGCGCCAGTGCACAAGGATTGTCAGGCCTTTCAGGAAGCAGCTCTCGAGAGCAATAAGCCTGTGGCTGTCTGGATCGTCTTGCAGTTTCAGCTGTTTGAGGATGCCTATCAGAACCGACATAAACCAGATTGGCGGAGCGTCGCCGCGGGCATTGAATTCGTTATAGATCGTCGCGAGATCGTCGTTTGGAATTTCGAGTAAGTCAGCATACGAAGTGTGGTTTTCGCCAGCAGAGCTGTCAAGAGAGTGTTTGCGTAAGTGGTCCTTCAAGCGGCCCATATCGTCTTCGTTAAACTGATTGCTGAAAAAACGCTTAATTGTGAACAAGGTAGACACGGTTGAGCACACGCTTCTCGCCGAGTGAGGTCCATCACGGGCGCCGGCAGTGTAAGCTACCTTACCAGATGCTCTCTCTTTGTGCTGCTAATCAAAACATATGAAGGCGGCCGCCACCTCCAACGCCACCGCCACGGCGTGAGCGTACCTCCATATAATCACGATCGGTAGAAGCGGACACGGCGTTGCCGGTGCTTCGAAGTCATTTCTGATCCAGATGGGACGGGGAGTTCGTTTAATCGTTAATTCACATCAAGTTGCCATATAGCGTTATTTTTCATTAATTATCAAGCAAAGAGACTCGGAGGGTATTTCCTTGCGCCAACACTGTCATCTGCCAACACTATTTAGGTGGCCAGTCGGTAGGTAGTTAGTTCCCTGACTTTGTTAAGGCTGTCTCACTTGGCGCCCTTGGAATGTTGGCGCCCTTTACAAAGCTCGATGATAGGGGATCTCCGAGTCGTTTCAGCGCTCCGGAGTGGTAGAGGATGAAGTTAGAACGCAAAGATCACTTCTGCGAAATGCCGTCTGTGCGATGAAGCACAAAACTTTTGATCCATTCTCCTGCTAAAATACATCTTGTATGCACTGCTGTCCTAGATGAATCACCTCCCTTTCCCCTCAGGGCGTGGTGTTATAAACTGCCCCTGGAATGTGACAAGCTGCCTCGACTGAATCTCCACTCACGAGCTTAAACGCCCGCCCATCCGCCCCAAACTGCGCAATCTGCCCTCCGTCCTCCGCCCCAGTCTGATACTCCGGCCAGCCACTCCTCGGCAAGCTCGTCGGATCATTCACAAAGTCTAGCAAAAAGTCCTGCATGAGGCGCGACGTGCTCGCCTCCAGCGGGTCAGCCGGCGGCAGTGGGTTGATTAGATACGAGCCGAAGAACATGTACAAGTCCGAGTAATGGTACGCGCCGAGCCATGCTACGCCGCCCGTCAGATCCGAAAAGTTACCGCCCCACTCGTAGCGGAACGTCGGAAGGTTGAGCTCGTTGCGAAGCACGGTCGTGTTGTGCGCGGCACAGACGGTGGCAAGGGTGGACGCGACGACGAGGGTTTCGTTCGGGCCGGCAGCGACGTCGTGTATTGGATAAGGAACCAGGGCGGAGGCCTCCCGGGCCGTGGTGCCGATGATCTTGGGCAACTTCGCAATCTGCCCTTGGAGATAACGCTCGGTGTAGTTGGCGAACACCGTGACGTTGTCGACTACGATTTTTGGGGTGAGTACGGAGAAGGATCGAGGGAAAAAAATATTCCTGCAAGCAGCGCTTACCTGCACGTGTGAACGCGATCGCAGGCTGGCTGCTGTCCACCAACGTAGAGTTGTCCTGGTACTGGCCAACAAAATTTTCAATCCGTGGCATCGGAATCCGCCGCATGCACTCGAGCTCCAGCGCCGCGTCCTCGAAATCGCACCCCAGTGCCTTGGCCACAAAGGTGAAGTTACTTCCTGTCGCGATGTCCGGATTCTGCACACGCCCAATGGCCTCGCCTGAGCTCGACACGGACGCGCGGATGATGGGATCCTCGTGGTACGCGAACAGGTACATATCCGTCGCGGACGCGCCGGCTGACTGGCCCCACAGCGTGATCTTCCTGGGGTCCCCCCCGAAAGCAGCGATATTCTCCGCGACCCACTCAACCGCCGCGCGCTGGTCGTATAGCCCAAAGTTGGTCATGCCGTTGAGCCCGCGCGCGTTGGGGTAGCTGAAGATGTTGACGCGATAGTTGGTCGTGACGACGATGTGTGCCTGCGAGTTGTGCACCCAGTTCGCGGGGAGCTGTGTCGGGATATTAACGCCGCCTGTGACGTCGCCACCGCCGGTGAGGAAGTGGATGACGGGGAGCTTAGAGTTGGAGGTGACGTTAGCGGGCGTCCAGATGGCGAGGGTGAGGCAGTCTTCGGCTGAGTTTTGCGCGACCTGCCCCGCGAGGAGGCTCTCGCCATAGTTGACGATGAGGTTTCCCGTGATGTTGAGCGCCCAGGCGGAGGGGACGGCAGTCACATACTGCGAGCATGACGGCCCGAACGTAGTTGAATCGATGACCTCGGACGAGTCATCAAGGCGCTGAGGAGGCATCCATCGCAAAGGTCTCACTGGAGGCTGGGTGGTGGTTAGCTTCTGAGCGAGCAGCTGCGAGTCGATGGCAAGACAGGAGCCTACCTTGGCATACGGGATGTACTTGAACTGCCTGACATCGGGATATGTGTCGTTCAAATTGCCAACAAATGTACCCGTCCGAACTTTGACCATTAGATTTGGCTGGGTTGCTGCAAGAGCGAGGCCGGCTAGCCCAACGAGTAGGCAGAGTACGTTTGGGTCCACGAGCATCATTCGCAATGTAGGTACTCCACGGAGCGTCAGCGATGAAATAGTAAACGGCCCGGTCCCATGACCGTCAATGTCAAGAGTGCGGTCCCCTGATGGTGCCCTCTGACATCATCCAGCAGTTCCAGAACGAGGAAGAGTGCAAGGGAGACAGATGTAACGTTATAAATAGTAGCCATCGTGAGAGGAGGATATGAAAAACAGTGAGCCCAGATTCCCGGTACTTTTAGGCGAGGATTTATATAGAGAGAGCCCGATAGACTACATTTTATCAGCATTTTTGCCAAAGCATTGATCGCGCCTCCGCCTCTGCTCTGGTCGATGGAGTTACAGTCCGCGTTGCTGCCGGCTGTACGGCATCTTAAAGAAGTCGGGAAGAAGAAGCACGCACGCCGGTCCGAGAATACCATCGGCTCAAGCGGGAGCGCCAAGGCTCCAACCTTTTCGTTTTCGTTTACTTTAACGGGGAAAATAAACGAAAACGGAAACAAACAATTGAAAAAACCGTTTAAATGTTTAAAATGGTTTTTCCCAGGGAAAAAAAAAAAAGATTCAGTGTGAGAAACTACTACATCTAATACTCAAGATAACCCGCTTTAATCCACATCGTCGTAAGCATAGCCTGAGTTATGGTCTCCGCTTTCATGGCCCCCCAAGCCAGGTGGCAGAGATGGCGCGAACGTGAAAATAACCTCTTGATGGAACCACTGGTCCCAGGAATGGCGAGAAATCCCTCTATGACGGTTTTTATCGGACAAAAATAGGATGCAAATCAATTGCATTGAGTGCAGCGGTGCAGATCGATTAGATTCGATGTGAATCAATGCGAATTGATGCAATTGAGTGCTATTTGATGCTTAACTCAATGCTATTTTGCGGAGGGGATTCTGCATTGCACTGCACCATGGACATCAGTGCAGAGCACGCCATTTCAGTGCATTTCTGACTTCTACTATAGCCCATTGCATTGCATTGGATATGCAATTGGATGTATTCTGATGCAAATGCACTACTCTACACCACTTTGCACTGCTCTGCACTCGCCCCCACAGATATTTTGCCCTAATTCCTTCCATTTCCGGTTAAACCTGTCCCTTGGCCGGAAGGCGTGGTTGGATGGAGCCGAGGAGGTAACCCATGAGTTATCTGTGGTCATTACCTCTGGAAATGCAAGTTCATCAACAGGGAGCAATATTTCCGAGCGCAGTCGACTATTAATCGCAACTTCTGTATTGGGGCCAGAACGCCTTTAAAGTCGAACCTTATTCAGAAGGGGCAAATTAATCATTTGCTTTTGTAAGCATGCTTAGAATGCGATTTCTGATACCTACAATCTTTCAGCCAGATATTTGGCAAGATCCAATTTTCTTTTTGCTCTTAGTAACAACCAAAAGTTTATAGAACATACAATGTACCATACAGAGAATTAGGTCTGCCCAATAATAAATTTCTTCGCCTCGACAACACAAGTCGGCTTGCGAAGACTGTTCTCCAGCATGATCACATCGTAAACCATGTCAATCTTCTGTGCATCTGAGAGATTCTTGTCAAGGAACCCGCAAAGCTCGCCAAATGCCGCCTTGACCTCGTCCACATTGGCCATCTTGTACAGCCTTCCTGCCCCTCTTTCCCTCGCTGGAATCGGACCCAGGATCTCGAGCCCTTGCACACCACCCTTGTTACAGCTATTTGCGGAACATAAGGTGTGACCAATTTTTTTAATTATTTTGTGTTTTCGCGAGATCATCCCTCCTGAGCTCAATTCTCAACTGATTTCCTTGTGAATATGCTCATTTTGTTTGCATTGCAAATCTGCAGGGCATGGTGTCCTATGATTCTCTATTAGCACCATGAGATGATCTGCTAGACCTAATTCGGCTGTTTTTTCAGTGTTGGCTGACAGGACTTGTTGTATCTTCTGTGTAGTAGTCAGATTGACCTGAGAATTCGATCCATCATCCTTAAGAGTGGAAGAGAGATGAGGCACCTGGCCAATTGAATAGGAACAGCCACATGTTGTCATGATTCGATGCTAATCTCGTGCCATCTGCTCTCGAAAGAAGACAGTGGGTCCAAGGATCTGCGCCTTGTGGAATTTTCCGAATGGTACAGGGAATTAGAGATATGCGAGGCCCGCGCTGGCTATGACAAGGAGAATGTTGTGAGCGTTTTAGTTACCTCTCTTCGGTGCTTGAATTTCACTGACCTACCAATCAGCCTGGCCTGAAAATTCTCAAGTTCTTCCGTCACCTAACCAACTCTTCGGTTGGATCTGGGGGCATAGAATTCGGAGGGGTCAATTTCTCTGTCGACAAGATGCAGGGGCTCAGTTCTGGGCTAAAAGATGTGCACTGCATCACTGAGGAGACAGTCGCACCATGGGTCAGGTATTGACATGTCTCAGGTTTCATCTGATGAATAGATCGATGGAATACCTAGCAGTATAACATCTTAGCTTGTGCGACAATAGGGATCGGGGTTTGAGAGCTCCACCTTCTTGGAACATCGAAAGCGCCCCTCAGAAAGCCTTGTCACGAGGAAAATAAATGTTGAAGGATCTCAGCTTGTAACGTAGAGTCGATCAGAGAAACTGCGTCCAGCCATGGACGAGGGAACATGTATTGGCACCTGTCGGCATATGTCAGCATATGTCCTCAGTGAGATTTATGGTCAATCTAAGTACTGTATGGTCTGGGCATATCCGTACGGAACTCTTGGGTCTATTTCTTCGGAAGTAGACTTGAGTTGTGGTTGCATGCATCTGCAAAGGGAAAGCCGTATGACAGCTTTCTGTGAACTGGTGGATGCCAGGGATTTTTACCTGGGAGGAGAGAACTCTTCCCATACACTCGCATACTCCGCTTGTGGTCAAGTCCCACGAGGTTTTAACCAGAGGTCCAGCCATTCAAATGGCTGGCCAGTTCACAGCTTGCCAGCATCTTGTTTCGATCCCCTGGAATGATGATCATGCTCGGTCGATATCTTGTAGAATTCTGTAAGGATAACCACCCATACAGTACTATATGTTTGTCTTCCGTAAACTCGTTGTTCAGCCTGTGGACCACGCGAGTATAATATAACGACACATATGTTTTCTGGAGGCCGTCTTCGGAGTTGAATCGCTGATGTGCATCAGCCTGCTCTGCAGACGGATACGCACCAAGCGAAGACGAAAGCAGAATTATATACATAGAAATACTCTAAATATGGTAAATGACTCGAGTGGAGTCAAAGGGCAATGACTCCGCAGCCCGAAGCAAGCCCGAGACCATGCCCGAGGCAACGCACAGCACAGTGCGACGCGTCGGAAGTAGATGTGGCTGTACTTCAAAACCGTGAGAGTTCATGGAGGCTAATTGATCGCAAAACAACCAATATCCATCACACCGAGTTACACACCGGTGTGAGCCGAGTTGGTGCCATCACTTTCCCATCCGCCAAAAAAGTTCACAGCCACCATCCAACAATAACTACCACGATCGCTTTTGCGATATAATACACCATGGTGGATATGCAGGCCTATCCAGCTGTTTATAATTACTCAGGTAAATACAATATCGAAAAACGAGTGATGCAGCCACCTCATGCAGACAACGACTGTGCAGTGCCATTTCACACCCAAATAAAATGAAAGATTGGTGCCAAAAAATCTCTCTGAGGCAAAAGTTACCAAATGCACGGCTTCTGGCTCTATGCATGGAGTCAAACCCTCGCTTTTAGCTCCTAACTGGCCTCTCCTTCCAAGTTAGGGATCGTGGGAATGATGGGAATGATGGGAATAGTGATGTTCAGGGCCCGGCCTGACGCGGCTTGGGCTTCAGATATCCCAAGCCCAAACCCAAGCCCTCAAGCAGGGCCTCAAGCCCCGGGCTTTGGGCTCAGGCCCGGGCCTGACTCGTGAGGTGACAAATTGCAAGTTACACTGCAGGATGACGATATGAACAGGTATTCAAATGTCTCAATGGTTATTAGAATGACTACTGACTTGGTTTCTCCACTTCTCGACCAATCCGACACGCAATTTCCGTTTTCGGATGCCCGGAGTTGACCCTTTCAACCGTGGTGATAGCTATCCTTGTCAATCAATTGTAATATTTTATTGGCGGTGAAATCTTCTGACTCAATGCCAGTAAAAGCTGACCTGATGCACGAGTTTTGAAGTCAAAATTCGAAGTTACGCCCAAGTTCATAGGTCGTAGTGAAGCCCGGGCTTGAGGGCCTGGCTTGGGCTTGAAAAATCTGAAGCCCAGGCCCTGGGCCCGCTCAAGCCCTGCGTCGGGCCCGGCCCGGCTTGGGCTTAGCAGGGCTTGGCCTGGCCGGCTTAGGGCTTGAGGCCGGGCCCTGAACATCACTAGATGGAACACCCAACTCGACTCAACTCGATTAGAACTCGATCAATCGAGTTCAGGCGAGTTGGTCGCCTCGGCTCGACTCGCCTTACTCTGTGACAACACTACAGCCTGGCCCCGGGTTGTCGGATCCGATAATTAATCGGTTCAGAAACGTGGACTGGCCGGCCGCCTGAATTACGTGACCATCGGTTAGAACTCTCTGGGACCTGACCTGGCCACCATACAGAGTAACTGACGTTCAGCCCAGTTCAAAATTTCGAGCCATGTTTTTTCATTCATGTGACCCTCCGATTCCTGGCTCTATGGAGGCTGATACGTACACACGCTTTTGGAATCTGGTTCGATGTGAAGAAAGAAAGCCGGCGGCTTTATAACAACGAAAGGGCAGATATAACCGAGTGAACCGGCGAACGCATTGAATGCGGATCAAGATTTGAACAAGCCGTCGAACACTTGAGATGGAGAGTTGAACAGCGATGGGTTGTCCGTGAGATGGCATGGAAACCACCTGAGGTACCGAAGACAATGCAGTTGGGAATTGATCACCATATCACTTATGTAACGGCTTGACCACAGGCATAATCCAGTGATTAACCAGCTCGAAAGACATCATGTCCTGGACTGGAGAAGTAGAAAAAATCACGCAGGAGTCAATACATGCAGAATCAGGTACGTGAAAATGAAGGGGTATGAACGAAAAAAAAAAAATTGTGGACACCTGATGTCGGGGGACCTGAGGGACAGAAAAAAAGACTCGAAAGAGTGAATACATTTAGAATCAGGTACGCGAAAACGAAGGGGATACCAACGAAAAGAAATCAAGGCGTGGAAACAACGGCCTAGTCTGTGGAGTAGTTCAGCACAGATGCCGATTCCAAACTTGAAGGAGGATCGTGATCCACACACAATAATGACATATAGAGATCAAATGCTTGTCGCCGTCGTTGTCGGCACCGGTAGGCACGCAGAGTATACAGTAATAAGAAACGTGCAGACGGTGCCCTCGCAACAGGTAACCGCGGGCCAACCGGGTATGTTGCATAAATAGTCGACTGGCGCGCACTGGAGTGGGATCAGAGATCCGCGCCGAAAATAAGCAAGTAGACCCACAGACTGCCTGGGTGAGAGCCCAGTTTCTCTAGGACTGCTCTGGATGGCAACCCCATGGGTAGAAGCCACAGCGGTTGAGACAACGAAGAGCAACAGGGAATTGAAGGAGACCATGATGTAACGCAGCCGGTGATTTCTTTCCGGTTGGTGACAAGTTCGCTTGAGCCTAATTTTATAGGTCTACGCGGGCCGCATATCCTGCGATTGTGATGGGCATGAAGCTTCAGATGAGCCGACACAATACAATCCAGCATGGCACGTGGGTAGTCTCTGGTAGACAGACGCTTCAACATGGGAAGCTCGTACCTCGCTTGTTGAAGCACGTGGGGTGTATTCGGCCGGGAATGCGCCGAGGGTCATCTGCCCGCTGTGATTCGTGCGCTGAATACAGTGCAGTCGACATGACCCATCCGTGATTTCTCCAGCCCTACTATACTAATTTGCTCCTCCGATTCGAGGTTCGAATCGTGTGGCTATTTCTGCGACTCAGCCACCGGTGACCGGCACATCAAATTAGTAGGACACTGCTCCATCGCCCGAAAAACGCATGGTTCCCACCGATTTAGGCCAAAACCGCCTCCCCAAACGCAAGGTTCCGCGCGATGACGGGTCGTGCACACTTAATAACCGACAGTTCAGCCAGTTCGCGTCCTCGGCGCCCGTTATTCCAAGCGACACACAGTGGAACCATGGTATGGTTATCGCTGCGGAAGGCATGCAACACAGCTAGTATAATCGCCGTAGTATATTTTGGTATTTTTTTTTACGGTGGGCCAACCCCACGCTTGCGTAGTATCTTCAGTTCGGCCATGTTTCTCGACGCCGCCATCTTTGCCGTAGACTAACGCCAGTCCCCGGCATTTCTGCAGCCTTCACCGTACTCAAGATCATTATTTCCTGCGTTCAAGAGGTTCAAGCTAGTCAGAAGCAGCTGTCCGCCCTCACAAGTGCCCTCGGTCAGCTTCTGGCAGCGATTCAGAGGGAGTTTGAATCATCCAGACTGACGGCAACATCTTGGGTGCAACCACTCAAGGATCTCATGAGGTGTTTGTCCACGCATCATCACTGGTAAGACAGTGATACCATTTCTCTATCAGCCTCCTGTGATCGGCCGTTCGTTGTCATGCCTCTCATTCCACAACGCGCGTGAATTCCTACGGACCCGGTTGTCCCTTGATCCCTACATAAAATTAACCACACATATAACCCGCTACTGGTGGTATGCCAGGACACAGTCATCCGTTTTGTGGTACAAATTAATAGAGGCGTGGATAGGGTGGGCTTTTTTGGAATTGCACATTGTGTGGCCTCGAGCATTGGGATGGAGGATGAGAAACTGGACACGCATAGCGCTAATGGATATACCTCTGTCCGTTCGCGTAATTCGTCTAATGTCACTGGACCGCCAATGTCAGTAAGCACTCGCCGGGTTAGTCGATATTCGAAACTCTTCTTAGTCACTCCTATTGAGTTCTTGGATTCCGCCTTCATTCCGTCATTGATGTTACTGACTAACGTGTACGTACTTCAGCCTGTGCGGAGACTCGCATATATAATTTATAAAGGAAGCCTCTGTTCATCTAATCCATCTCTAATCTCAAAAGCCCGTCCACACCAAGTCAACACACAGAATGTCCGTATACAAATCATTCGTTGTTATCGGCGGTGGGACCATCGGATTACCCATCCTCGGCGCCCTGGCCGCACAGAACACCTCGGTAATCCTCCTCGCGCGGCCAGAATCCGCAGAAAAAACGGTCCCGCCGGGGGTCCAGGTGGTGAAGGTCGACTTCAACAACGCCGGAGCCGTCGCTGCGGTATTGAAACAGCACAAGGTTGACGTTGTCTTGTCTACCGTCAATGTAGTGGCGGCCCCTGAGAGGACGCACAAAGCACTTATAGAGGCCGCCAAGCTTGCGGCAGTCAAGCTGTTCGTGCCGTCCGACTACGGGATGACGACCGAAGGCTATACGGAGGGCCCTTTTAGTCTCAAGAACCAGCTCGCAGGTGTGTAGAAGACTTGCATGATGCGTTTTGCGGCAAAGGCTCATGAGCTTGCAGAGTCTCTAAAAGCCATTGGGATCCCTTCTGCGAGGTTTTACGTAGGTCCACGACGTCTCAGACTTCCACTGGACTGACCCGCGATCTCCAGACCGGTGGTTTCACTGAAAACATCCCGCGCCTCGTCGGGTATTCTGACCACGGCAAAATCAGAATTGTAGGCAAAGGGGAGGCGCCCGCGTCGTTCACGGCTGTCGGGGACATTGCAGGTATGTGTACGCGTCCAATCGAACGAAGAGGGTGGCTCACGCCCTAAAAACCCGCGCAGGATTTGTAGCGCACGTCTTGACGACACTCCCGCCTGCCGCGCTTGAGAACCGAATTTTCCGACTCGAAGGCGACCGCACGACGCTGACCGAGCTCGGGCCGCTTTTCAAGACGTCGGTCGAACACTTGGACGAGATCCCTGGCGAGCCAGGGAAGACAAAGATACTCTCTCTTGCGGACCGGGGGGCGTTGAGCTCGGGGTGGAATGAGTCGAAGAAAGCGGAGGGAACCGGCGCAGACGCTGCTGGGAGCGCGAATGCGCTTTGGCCTGGCCACCGGTGGAAAACTATTAAGGATGTGCATGACTTGTAGGCCCGCTGGGCGATGTGACCAGGGGGTCGGGTCATTGCTCCACTGCGATGCAACAGCGCACACGAGCAGCAGGATCGCCGCGAAGCCGTCCCTGAAAATAGAAATATCCTTCCATGTTAGCTCGTATTTAAACACTTAGAAATGGAGAAAACGAGGGCGAAGTTCGACATCGGAACTGAAGGACGCTCAACTGAACATCGGAGCACGCCAACAGGAAAGGACGCCAGCGCACACGAACCTCAAATGCAGCCCCCCATCCAATAATCCTGAGGGCGATCCCCCACCCGTGGCAGTGTTTTTGCCTCCACGGTATTCCCTGGACGCTCCGAGGAAGACGGAGAGGACGTGCTGCCGCGAGAAGACCGGAGATGAGCGGTAAGATGATGGTATAACACAGGGCGGAGCGATAATAGACTCACCGCGAAATGGGCGTTGAGAATTTACAGTCCCGTCGAAATCGGAGTCAAAACGCCCTTGTTTTGAAAGTTGGCTCCTTGGACGTCGGGACAGCCGCTGCGAAATGAAATAAAAGTCGCTCCGTGCAATCTGGGCAGGAATAATGCAACGAGCCCGCAAGCGAAACCTGCAAAAGAACGGCAGCAGGGGCGTACGTTCTGCAGAGTTTGCGTTGCTGCATACCGGAAGACGTGAGAGCGGCGATTCGCAATTCCGCACAGCGAAGTCGACGAATCCAATGAAAGCGCGAACCTGTCAAAAAAAGAATGAGATTCATTCCATTAAGGTAAGGAAAGCCAAGCAGATAAACACGATGGGCGGGTAAATTGGATCAAATGCTGAGCGGAAACCACTGGAGCAATGGGAGGATAAAAGGTAGGGAATGGTGGATAGCGGGGGCGCACGAGGACGAGTAATCGCCTCACAATATCAGCGTATTCGTTACTCAAACCCCCTGGGCATGTAAGCTGAGGCGTGCGCAGTGTTTCATCCGTCGTTCTGTGCGTGTGTGGAAAGGAAGGAGTGGAGGGTGATAGCGAGTGGGTTGATCCAGGGATTTGAGGGAAGGGAAGAGACGAGGATAAGAGATGGGTAGGCGCACCAGGGTACCCATTGCAAGAAATGAAATAACTCCATCCCGAGCTAAACCCATCGACTCTCGGTCATCCCCGAAGGAATAGGTGTCGGCGAGTTCAACTCGGATTGATATTGGCAATCTAGTCGGATATCGGATGCGAAAGATTGACGGCGGAAAGGAATCGAGGCACGAGCGATAAAGGTGCAGCAAAGAGAAGAGGAGGTGTCGCAGAGTCGACGCAGACATCGCGGTCGCGACACAACACCGGCTGAGCGCTGAGCGCGAATATGGATGGTAGAAAAGTCTGACCGCGGACATGGGACGAGGTGGCCGAAGGGCATGATACCAAAGGCCTCGAGCACGTCAGGGTGAAAGCAGATGCGGATGAAGATCAACAAGAGCATGCACTAGAGGAGGGAGGCAGCGCACTACTGCTACTACTCCCGTTATGAGCTTTCCCTCTCCTCTACCACGGCTCGCTCTCTGTATTGATTGACCTCGCACCTCGCGAGTAAGTCCGTAGACTATGGCCATGGGCGGCGCGGCGGTGTGGACGGATGCTGGTCTGCGCGCCGGCGGTGCCACTGGGGAAAATGGTCGGATGAATAGGGACAGGAGATTGGGACGGTGCGGATGGGCGAATATTTCAGGGTTGGGTTCCACCCGCCCGCGAGAGCGGTGAGAAAGACGGTGGGGCAGGCACACGTGGGGATTCGAGGGATGAGATGAGGGAAAGAGATGGATGGGCACACCGGGGTACCCTCTGCATGAAATCCCAACTCGAGGCCGACCCATCAACTCTCTCAGTCGTCCCGGAAGGAATAGGCGTCGGCGAGTCGCGACGGCATCGGTATCTTATGAACTTGGAATAATAATGGCGAGAATACGATATCGCATGCGGTGGAGGGAAGAGAGTATGAACGATTGGCTGAAGGCATGGCGAGAAGAGTGCGGCGAAAATACGGATCGACCATGGACATGGGCGGAGGCGGCGGAAGGGCGGGATACTGAAGGCCTCGATACCTGGGGCCGAAAGCCGATGCGGATCAAGGTCGGCGGTGGAGACGACCGGGTTCCAGTGAAACCTTAGGACTGGAAGTGAAGAAGGGTTCATAGTCGCTGCATCTCGAGGATCTGCGTCCAGAAGGCGGCCAGCGGAGGTTCGGCCTGGTTCGGCGCAGGCGCGAGGAATCGCGAGAGAGCTCAGAGAATCGGATCTTTGTGACTGTTTAGATCAGAGCCGCTGATTGATCTGCACAGCCATTGCCGTTATCCCCTGCGCCGCTGCCGTCACCGCGAGCGCGGCGCGCCCTCAACGCCTTGCCACTTGACAATAAGTATCGTCCACCACATTCTTACCTCCTGCCATACATTTATCTCTCTCCACTCCATGATAATGGTCTCGAAAGCTTGGCCTCGAAAGGAAAGCGGGGGATAATAATTTTGTTCACACATACATCATTAACTTGTGATTTAGGGCCATTGCTTTGCATGGCAGAACGAGTCTGCTTCATTTTAACCATAGTCATTTTTATTCTACAATGTCAGATTTGTCTGATACCACATCCCTGGCTCCCGCAAGATAGCTCCGTTTTGTAGAGAAGATTGTTGTACTTGCCTCTAGCAGCTAATCTTTGAGGCATCCAAGCTACTAGCAGTCACTGTCAGTGTACTCTCTAAATGAAATCAGTACATAACCTACGGCTCACCGCTCGGCTCGGGTTCGCCGGGCCCCAGTCAGAAGTGAGGTTCATTGGCACTGCAAGTTCATCCATATCATTCTAGGGATTTAATTACACTGGCTCACCACTCGCCCGAGCTTCGCTCGGCTCGGATTCGCCGCACAGGGTCAAAACCGGCATGGTGGCGAAACTCCTGCTCCGAGAAGTACAGTAGATGGTTAAAGGACCGAGATACGTATACGAATACAGATTGAATATATGACTCCAGATGCATAGGAAACAACGGCATAGACCGTACCGGGGGAAGCCTATGTAAGAGCTATGTGCTTACCTGACACATTATTGCATGAGTAAACTTCAAAACACGTCCAGCTAAGTAATCCAGAGCAATGTCAACAAGAGGTGGTGCGGGCAAAAGTTCTGGGCCATGACGAACAGAAAACCTCTCAGATAAGATACTGATAACGTGTAGAACTGGAGCCGTATGTCGGTCGTGAAGGGTATGCAGAAGGCTACAGATTGCTGATATGTATTGGAAACTAAACAGCTGGTGTTCTCCTCTGAGTTGAGCTGGGCCCAGTTTCAGCATTAGTCACATCTTCCAATGATCGTTTTTCTGCGGGGCAGCCCACCAGCGCAGTTTTTTTTGCCAGGCGTGTAACATTTCTCGGAGACGACCGAGATATGTTTTATTTCTCCCATCTGTGTAGTATCAAATTTTGCTGATTCCTACTGCTGTCAAATTTCGCATCCTTGTTACGGATGGCATCATTTCTCGGAGACGACCGAGAGATGGATGGAGCTGAATGTATGCATGCATTAAGGAGAGGAAAGAGGGTGAAAGGAGGAAGCAGAAGAACTTGAGGTAATATTTAGGATAATTCAATTTGGCACCCACGGGTGCCACCGAAGGCGGGTGCTATATAACATTTTTCTATTTGACGCCCCGACTTCGGATGGTGCCATCACGATCTGATCCTGTCGTGAGAGCCTGGAGGGTCTCCGCCATTAGTACATCATTATCGGCATGTGTCCGCCGGAACTCAGTGTTTTCTATCTACTGAGGTTTCAAGCAGATTTTTTCACCCACATTCAATGCTCTTCAGAGAGTTGTTGGTTGCCCCCGACCCATCCTTGGCTCGATGGCACTTTTACGCCATTTACTCTGAGGTTTATGCCTGTTCTCACCGAGGATTTCAGCATTCTCCTCAGGAATTTCAATATAAAATTTGTCTGGCACTGGGGAGATGGCCAGTCAAACCGGCTCGATAGCCAGGATGACTCTTGCTGCTGGGTCCATCGATTCATCCTATATGTGGCATTCGGACAAGGCCTTGCAATCCACCATCGGGTTCAAGTTCCGTGAACGATTCAAACTTTAAGTGAGATAAAGTTATATCGTACAGTATTAATCTTCATAGCAACTTCAGCTCATCCCACTTGGATCGCAGATTTCCCAGCAGCTCCTCCGTTGCCCGGGAGTACCCAGACGTGGTACACTGCGCACACCCACCGCTAAATATCCAGACTCATCAAGTGGGAGCCAGGGTTCAAGTCCCGGCGTCCGAATGAATTTGGAGTTGTGAGTTTTTTTGTGTCACTGCGTTCAAGGCCTCTAGACTTACCATCTGTAAGGGATACGTGCGCCGCCGGCATCCGGCACATCCAACGGTGATTACCGTGCTACGGTTTATGAAATCAGATGCCGCAGTGTAGATCAACACTGCGGCCGAACTGCGGCGCTGCGGCTGAACTGCGGCCTTGTTCAACTTTACTTAGGATACAATGACACGCTAATGACACGTAGTTACTTAGAATACTATTTAATGTAGATGTGCGTAGGTAGTTCTTCAGTTTTCTGGAATCCAACACCTCACCCACTCAGCTTTTGTGTGAACTACTTGGTTTCTGGACGACTACTGCGGGGTCCCTTACCCTTAGAAATGTCGGGACCTCACACCATCTGGCAAGGTCTCTATGCTTAGCTGGGCAGACCACATCTGTCTAGGGGCCTACACAATCTCTGTGTAGCTCTGTCTAGTTCTGTGTAGCTGTGTGTAGATGTGTGTAGGTCTGCCAAGGTATGTATATGTCAGGCTAGGTCTGTCTAGCTTCCTAGACTCACCTCTCGGAATACAGTTAGAAGAGTTTGAAATTTTAATTTTTGGTTGAATAAAAACGAGACTAATCCCAGTGTAGTTGGGTAGAGATGAGTGTAGGTACCTGCACTGGCCTACACAGGGTCAGCTTAGGTGACCTATACACAACTGGTCAGGCACTACGCACACTTTGCCACAATTGTGATCGGGTCAGTCTAGTAGACCTACACAGAGTCTGTTTAGCCTCCTAGGCATTTCTTTACAGACCTATACACACCTTTACAGACTGAGGCTAGGGGGCCTTGAACGCAGCATGTAGCTGGTTTTTTGGTGTTTGAATGAGACAGTTGTTGCGATGAATAATAGGAGATGTGGGGCAGACAATGAAGTGGAAGAGAGCAGGAAGGAGTATGGTGACTCGGAGAACACGATAGATTGACGGGGGTGGTTTATCGAGTATGGTGATTGGAACATACATATGGGGGATACGGCTTCAGACAGACAGACAGACTTAATTTTATAAAGAGGATGATGACGAGGAAATCGACGGGCGTCGTGATGCCATCTCAACAGATGTTGACTACAGAACATACAAAAAAAGCAATGCCAACGGGCCTCATCTGCATCGATTCACACTCAAAACAGTCGCCGACACTATTTACTTCCGCCTCCCCAATTCAGAGAAAGCATACAGTGCAACCCAGTGCAAAATCCCCCTATTCCTGCCTTTGCGTTGTGATGATGACTGCGCCTCTGCTAGGTGCCGATAGGTGGTGGTGGTAAGGGCAAGTAGAGAGTGTTCATCCTTGGGGGAGATAATGGTGTCGCTGCGCGAGACTGTGGTAGCAGTAAAATGTGTGTGGTTTATTTAGAGGATTTTGATACGCCCCAGAGAATATCTGGTCGTACGGTTCGCTATTCTAATGTACGGAGGAGACTCCGCCCAAAGTCTAGCCTTCCCTGAATTTTGTAACATGTCCCGTTCTACAATCCTGTCGAGGAGCGGACGACTGTTTAGATGCGATGCGGTTTCCGTTGTTATAAACGCTATGGGGCCGTTCTCGGTTCTTTTGTATACAGCTACCCTTGGTCCTCCGACCTCTTCTGGGTGCTTCGTGCGCTGGGAGGCCCTAAACTTGTTTTCAACGACTCCGCTCCTGTCTGCCGTTCCGTTCTTTCCAAGTCCGTTCCCTACTAAACTCTCTACAAATCGTCTTCTTCTTTCCGTTCGCGAGCTCTAGCGAGCGGAGTCGGCTTCTTGAGAGCTGCGATGAAGGTCAATACCCGTTCCGATCGATGCGAGCGGTCGGGGAGTTATACAACTCGAGCGGTGACTGGCGTGGTGCTCGAGATCGCTGTTATGAGGAGCGGTCCGTACAGCGGCGGACAATCCAAGGGCGGCGGTTCGATGTTCTGCCAGGCGCAGCCCTGGAGACCTTGTTTTCGTGGTCGGCGTACCCTGGTGAGCGGTACTTGCGTATCACTTAAGATGCGCTGGTAGTTTTAGATGGGAAATTTAGATGTCTTTATTCGTAGCAGCGTCTCGTATTTATAGGAAATCGACCTAGCACTGCCTTCTACACGTTCCTCTCGTCCTTCTCCGACTCATCGCATTCCGTTCCCTAAATTGGGAGCGCCACATGCTCCTTTGACTGGTTCCGTCCGTCTTTGTGACTCGAAAGAGGATCCCACTCCATTCCTGAGCTGCGCGTGGGGGACCCGCTTGTCGAACGCATGGTGCTCCAGTTTCTGCTCTCAATTCTTCATTCCTGGAAGCTGTGCGCGAATTCTCCGCTCACCGAACGCGTGCTCCTTCAGTCGGGAAGGATTTCCGCTCTCAGCTCCTTGTTCCTGGAGGCTGTGTGTGAGATTTCCGCTCTTTGGACACATGCTCCTTGTGTCGGGAACGGTTTCCGCTCCTAGTTCCACATTCCAGAACCTATGCGCGAGTTTTCCATTCCTTAGACCTCGTCTTGGCTGGCCGTTCTTCCCTGATCTTGTTCTCCTTATTCGTTTTGTCGGTACTCTCCCCGACTCGAACGAGTTATCACTTCTTGAAGGCCGCTCCACGAGCTTCATAACCATATCCTACTCGATTTTTATTTCGTTCGGCGCCTGGCTCGGCTTCGCCGGCGAGGCGAAGCTGAGCGAGGCGAGGCAGAGGTGAAGCGCGAGGCGGAGGTGAAGTGCGGGCGGGAAAACCAAGGGGGCGCGTAGAGTCGCAAAGTCGGGCGCGCGGAGTCGCAAAGTCGGGCGCGCAGAGTCGCAAAGCCGGGCGCGCAGCGGGAAAACACAGGGCGCGTAGAATCGCAAAGTCGGGCGCGCAGAGTCGCAAAGTCGGGCGCGCAGCGGGAAAAACACAGGGTGCGTAGAATCGCAAAGTCGGGCGCGCAGCGGGAAAAACACAGGGCGCGCAGAGTCGCAAAGTCGGGGTCGCAAAACGGCGGCGCGCGTGGGAGCGGGACAAACGGAAGGGCGCACAGACTTTGGAAAGTCGGCGAGCGGCCGTTGTACGTCAATCAAATTCTACGCGCGCCGTTCGCTTTCTTCCTTGGGCGTGCGTTTAAGTTGGCGATCGCAAAGTCGGCGAGCGGCGTTGCAGATAATCTATATTTACGTGCCGTTCCGCTTTCTTGCTTGCCATTAAACACAAAGTCGGCGAGCGGCGTTGCAGATAAACAATAGTTACGCGTGCCGTTCCGCTTTCTTTTCTTGCGCGTGCGTTTAATGGTTGGCCAATTTGCTGTAGTGCGTGCGGGGTCGGGATCCGTTTTATGTGTGTGCCATGTGTAAGGCGTCGGATCAGGAATGTGCTCTGTCCTTATTTGGCGAAGCCGTTTCTGCTTCGTATGTGCCGTTCCAGAGCGATCACAAAGTGATGGCTCACAGCGTTCACCTTGCACAATGCCCGAGGGTGTCACTGGATGTGTGTTGCATCGATCTGGCCAGTTGCCCGACAATCCAGAGCGCATATGTGATGGTCTTGCGAGTTTGCTCACTCAACGGTCTCTGTATCGTTCGCCCTTTCGGGCTGGACCGCATACAGAACCATATATCACAAGAGCTGCAAGAGGAGTAGAAACGTACAGATCTCTCAAAGAAAAAAAACAACTCCCGCGAGAGGTTATCATGGTTCTATGACTTGGTACCAGAGGGTCAGGTCAAATTATTGACCCAGAGGGACGTCGGGCCGGAATGTGTGGACCTGGACGCTGTTATATACTTGTGCTCGACAAAAGTGTTGGCGCCTGGGTTTTTCGGCCATTTCTGGATAACTAGAGCATATTTCTGTACGATTTCGAATGTCAGATCATTCTTGAGGTGAATGTACACATTTCGGAGAGATTGATACCATCAAAATCTATTGATGCGCCATCAAACGAGCGGGAACTTGCAAAATCTAAATTTTCAAGTCAATCAGATATTTTTTTCATGGAAATCTAAATCACCCATATTGTAGCCTGGTATCTTCCAATGCATTTGACAAGTTGAATCATGAAAAAATATAGAGCAGATCGGGCGCTACAGCCGCCGCAATATGACGAAAATCACTAGAAATCAGCAAAATGGGTCAAAATTGTCACATTGCGGCGGCTGTAGCGCCAGATCTGCTCGATATTTTTTCATGATTCAACTTTTCAAATGCATTGGAAGATTCCAGGCTACAATATGGGTGATTTAGATTTCCATGAAAAAAATATCTGATTGACTTGAAAATTTAGATTATGCAAGTTCCCGATCGTTTGATGGCGCATCAATAGATTTTGATGGTATCAATCTCTCCGAAATGTGTACATTCACCTCAAGAATGATCTGACATTCGAAATCGTACAGAAATATGCTCTAGTTATCCAGAAATGGCCGAAAAACCCAGGTGCCAACACTTTTGTCGAGCACGAGTATATGAGATCTTTGAACGGTTAGCGGGTATATTTCTGTGTTCAGGTATCTCAGGGTAGATTGACATATGGTATTAAGCAGCATATGCCGGCGCTCCTTTCAATTTCGACCAAGACTGAACCCTGGCTTGAAATCTACTTACACTCTCCTCGCGCAAATTATTCCGAACCACAGCCTACCTCCGACTGGCCTATTTCGAGTCCCCGTTCCAACCATTCCTCTCTGTACCGGAACTTAGCAGTCTCTACCCTACCACAGATAATTACGCAGCCGCTTGGACCTTTTCGATTGACGTTGAGGGTTGATGTTGAGGTGGTCATTGATGCGTCTACAGGTGACAAAGACATTTTTCTTTTCTCTTTGATCTTTGCAGCTATGCAGCAGTCTGATCTGTTTGCTCTGAGTGACGTTGCCAGTGGTATGCCGCCAAGGTTGCCGCAGGAATGATCCGTAATCACTGAATCAACCGTAGCGGCGCGAGCGCCGGTCCCCGACTCTGAATACTGGCATAAACAATTGAATTCGTCAAGGTACATGTACAGTGAGGTGATCGAAAGAACAGCATGTCGTCACGATAGTAGTACAGATATACAACAAAGAATACGGTCCAGATAAATTCCCACCTTGTGATCATTGTTTTTGTTATCATCGATATCTTCATACACAATGAAAGGAAGAGGAGACACAGGAGAGACCTCGTTGACTGCAGGCCGTTTCGTCATCTCTGTCTCACTGGTAGTGGCCAATAGTGGTTATGACCATCGTAAGAGAATCCTTGGATTGGGAGGATACCAGTTACATCGGATGGAAATGGCGAACAACATTTCACAAGTCCTCAACGGTAAAGCGTGAAAGGGAAACCATATAGTGTTCACGGAAAAAGAAAGCCATACAGGGCTTGAAGAGACGTCACTGCTGAGCATTGCAAAGAACTCAGTGTATATCCCTGTGGCGCAAAGCTTCGCAACCCTAGTCGTAGCAGGGGAAGGTCCCTCGTGTTGACCGATTATATGAGGGTTCTCGAGCCTACATATTAATATTCTCTGTTACTGTGTGCTGCAATTGTGTAACACCAACTCGCTCTCCTCTAACACGGGCTACTACTACTCGTACTTTCTATCCGTATCCCGCGTGATACCAGTTTCGCTTACAGTCATGCCCAGGGGAGTTAGTTTCGAGGCACAGCGATTCCAATTCTGACTCGAACATCATCATTGAATTAACAAATCCATTCGATTCCGTACAACCGCATTCGTTCACAGGCGCACACACCCATACCTTCAACATTCAATACTAGACGAAGTTGAATTGCCCATTGTATTACCCCACGTTGCCCAATACCCTAAATATCGCCTTCAGCCACGGTAACACTTGGCGCTCTTCCAGAGGAACCCGGCCGGGCTCCTCGCAGGCAGGCACTCGCCAGACGGGGGGACGGAACGAATGACGACGTGACGGTATTCCCCGAGCAGGTGAACCCATCCCAAAACTGGCAATACCCAAAGCTGGGGCCGGGCGTCGTCCCCGCGAAAATGGTAAACCACCACACGTGAGCGGTGTTGATGCTCTGCGAGTTGCCAGGCATGTTAAGCGTGAAGCAATCGGGGTCGGCGCCAGTAGTGGAATCTAGGTCAGCGATAAAGGGCGTCTGCGTCCACCAGACGTCGGCCTCGCCGTTGTACCCGGTGCATTGGGTGCCGGTGTAGAAGTTGATCTCTGCTCCCTTGCCTTCCGACCAGGTCGCGAGGCAGGGAGTGAACTGAGTGAGGGCCGTGAGGATGATGGACACGGTGAAGGTGCGAGTGCGCATTCTGGACTTGGTGATGAGAAAGACAAAGACGACTGAGTTTCTTAATTTTTGAACACCCCGATGGGGCCCAGTTTTATATCGTACGCACAGCCATTCCGGGAAATTAATGTTCGCCGTATATGTGAGATTTGATACCAAGTCCATGGTGTCCGAGGCATCCGGTCGTGAGCCATTATACGTGACGGTCGGGCTCCGAAGTTACAAAATATAGTTAACTGAATGCAGCAGCCAAAGAAAATCAGAGGAGATAGTACGGTGAAGCCCCAAAAAGGTTGAAAATTTTATGTAAAACGGATGAACGTGTTCTAAGTCTTCACATGGCTCAGTGATATAAATAAATGAGCTGTTAGTATTGAGGAGATAGCAGCTATTCCGGGAAATGAATGTTCGCCGTACATGTACAATTTGGCTGCCAAGTCCATCGTGCCCGAGGTAAGTATCCGGTCGTGAGCCATGCCGGACAGGCTCTGAAATGAAAGGAAACTTGTCATAGACCTCCAGCCCGTTGAACGACTAATTCACTAAATGTTGTGTGATGTAGAGTCACGTGCACTTGTTGAAAACCTTTTTTATATATTTTTGTCGTGACTCCGGCTTGCCTTGTTTATTTCTCGATATTTGTGTTACTTGTTCGGACCGGCCTGCCCACTTATGTACACCGGCATTATCATCTTCTCTGGTTTCACATACCTCTTAGTCTGTGTTGAATCCCGATGAGGCGGAACCCTTTCGACCGCGGAATTACTCCGTCACCGTGGGCGGCGACACGAAGTAATTCCCCTTTTGGGAATGTTATGTAATCAGACATCATAACATCCTGGCGCATCCTGGCCCCTCGAAACATGGGCTCATATTTTCGGTTCTTTCGATAGTTCAAGGTCGATGTATACTTCTTACCATTCCGAGTCATTCTACAATCGGGCTACGGAGTTGGAGAAAGTTACCTAACCTCTATTTCCAACAATCTATCCATCCATCCACCCTTACGCACCGCTCGCCCGCCCACATGTCACGCAATCACCACATCGAACGCCTCACTGCCATAACCCACACCCGAGCACGATCGTACACCCGTTGTCTGCCCCGCCGCGTTACCGATTACAGCGCACTGTCCCGTGCCGGTGGACTGCACCGTACACCCGTACGCAATTTGGGGGTCCTCGCAGGAGTGGCAGTTGAAGAACCATCCTTGGGTGCTGTTAATGTGGTCAGCACACTGGTTAGGATTTGATTATTTTGTTTCGTAAGGAGGCCTACTTACGTGTTCCCAGGGAAGGTGGTAATGCGCGGCTGGAGCAGAACCTGGGTCAAATTTGCGTTGATGGTGGGGTACAAAACTTGGCTGGACGGAGCGTTAGCGAAACTATGTATCAGAAAAGTCAGTATGCAACTTTTGCGATACAATGAAGAATTCCTACGTCAAGAGGCCACTCCCGCTAGGATCAACGTTGAACACCGGACGGAGAGGGATGGTGACGTCCAGCGCCACGATGGGGACGTTGGGAAAGTACGCGCCAGAGGGGTACCCGAGCTGGAACTGCCCGTTGACGATGTTGATCTGTTTGCCAGCGACATCGGGGTTGCATCTGGCCGCGCGAGCCTCCACTGTGGTAGCAGTGGCGCCGGCGCTGGCAAGGAGAAGGGAGGTGAGGACAGAGGCCACGGAGAGCATTCTCAATTTTTGTTGCAGGTGAATGAAGTCAACGAACTGGTCCTGGTGTTGGATGAAGTTGAGAGCTGAATCGCTGGGTTCTTATAGAACAGCTGCGTCCAAGCAGACAACTGGAGATCGGGGGAGAAGGGTAGATTTATTTCGACGACGGTCTTCGACGGCGCTGTTCAACCCGCACTTTGTGTTATTTGCAGTATCCCCTTGGTGCTGGCACTCAATACTCGAGGACCACACGACTACAGAGGGCTTGAAGAGGCAGCCCCGCATTGATCGGCGGCTCCGAGTCGAGAATGCCGCCGGCCGTGTGCCCAGCGGTTTCCGCTGAATTGTGCAGATACCGAAGATTGCCAAGAAGGTGAACCCTGGAAAGAGAGTGCCGGTGAGTCTATATACCGCATGATACTCAAACCGCATGAATTTCAATCACAGTGCCAAGTCTTCGCTCCAGAACACAATGGAACTCCGCTCATCCCCGACGCAGCGCGGGGAATCGGCGCCTTGGTGCTGTGAGCTAATTAGTTGGTTTATGGTGTGCTGGTAGGCTGACTTGCGGTGGTCCAACTGGGGGCGAGAAAGCACAACTCCGCCCACTGCGGACAGTGCCTGCGTGGTGTCATTTCTCGCCTCAAATAGTCAGGTGTCATCTCATCGGTGAGTTCTACGGCATCTGCTTGAGATACACAAGATGTGCCTTCGCTTCGCTCCGGCATAGGTGGGTAAACTCGATAGAAAAAGAACCAGTCAAATTTCGACAAACTATACTCAATAGTCCAGTGAATAATGACATCGCCTCAAGCAGCACAGGCACGATAAGAAGCTTCCAGTTTGGTGAAGTTGAATGAAATAAATACCGCTCAAAGATTTGAAGCACTCGAAGAATATTATTGGACATAGTAATGAATTTATGAATGTCCATACATTCTACTATCTAGTTACAGACAGAGCTCAACGACCTTCGAATGGTCGGCGCGGCATGATCTGCGATCAATACATAACACTGAAAGTGCCGTGACTGAACTGGGAGTGTTGTTTGAGCAGCACGCTTCGTACGACGTAACTGAAACATACCTTTATGAGACGTAGATCCAGTTATCAAAGGAATGAAAGTCTGAACCCAGCTGAGTCACAGAGTCATTCCGGCGCATCTAGTACCGGGGGGAAGCATGGAAAGTCATCAGAATTCAACGCGAAAGGTATAACTACGCAACGTAGGTCCACGGCGGATGACAACGCAAATTCCACCGTCATAAAACCGAGAAAAAATGAAGAAAAAACAATCTCGTACCCAGAAAATCGTGATATGCGCAGAGCGGTCGCGAGGAGCATTTTATGGCTATTCGGAGCATTGAGGAAATTCACTGCAACAGAAATACACTTGACAGACCTCTTGTGAGCCCAATACCCATCGTCTATCGCACTGCAAATCTATTCGTAAATCAGCGGTGGAGATGATCGTTGACCTCAGACTCACAGCGCTGGCGGACTGCGAGGACACCTTAAATTCATGGGAAAGATCATGGAATGCTAGTCAGGTTCAAAGCGCCAGAAAGTAGCAGCGGCGTACATACCATTTCTGTCCCACGCCGCACCTGCGGAAATTCGCGATCTTTTGCCAATTTTAAACCCAGGAGCACGGCGAAGGGAAGGGGTGTAATGTAACAGCCATAGCTCTCAGGATAGGTTAGCAGAGGCCGAGAACTTGTTCGTCTTCAATGGCTTGGACAGGACTAATCTTGCGAGGTGTTTGACAGGTTGCGGTGCGGTTGAGCATTACGTAGTTGTCCCATCGTCGGTTTTGATCAGCCGTCTTGCGGAGGGATTGATGTCTTGATGTTCACCATCGTGTTACAACAGAAAAACAGCCTTGAAAGATTGAGAGGAGGTCGGGTGTAGTTGCCTTCTCCTTGGTCTTAATGAATGCGAACTTGAACACTGTTGATCACGATCTAGGGATGTTTGAGGAAGCGGGGCAGCAATGTTGAGGTTGTGTTCCAGGCTTGGCGCTCGGGCTTGCTGTGTTACGGAGGGCGTGATTGGATGTTAGGGACTGCACGTACTGGTGTGGGAGGAAAGCTTCCGGATGGAGACCTCCAGCAATGTCAGATCGGAGTTCCTTTGAGGAGTATGCTGTTCCAGAGAGGATGCAACAGAGAAACGGGACAGAATGCGACCGGTGGAGATGAGGGGGGCAACAAAAGAAGGAAGCAACGGAGACCTTGCCTTTTGAGCGGATGTTAACCGGCAGATCGGGGAAGTTGAAAATAAATCGAAGTTGATGTGTCGGGCGGACTCGGAAAGCAAAAGGAAATCGAACTTGTGATCGGTGGAGCCGCTGAGAAAAATAGACTCTAGTGCTATGTCCTGACAATTATTTGAAAAAAAGTTTCTTCAAAAATTAGGGAGGAGAGTAGATGTAGAGACTAAGGGCACCTTGGGCCATATGTGCTGCTTGTCCTAGCGGTTTGTCTTGGTAGTCTCTTATTTTTTGCCATCAATCAAGTGGTCACTCGTTCGGATATCACGATGATCTTTTGCTTTTTCGCTTCATTCTCTTACCACTTTCACGCTTTCTCCACGTCACCAACCTCAAGCCTTTCTGTCCCGATGCCAACGGCCTCATTTTGTGCTCTACCTCAAAAGCAAGCGGCATCCGGTCAGAAATATGTGGCGTCGAGCGGGTGCCCCAGTAGTAAATATACTCAAAAGCCGTGCTAAAATACACCTGTGTGCACCAAGAACTGAGAGCCGGCTGTGCGATGCCGAGATTGATGAATTGATGTGACTGATCAAACTACCATCAAGAATGGGACTCGCTTAAGTTCGGCGAGTCCCACTCCCATTCTTCTCGTATAGACTCTTCCATACCACTTGCAAAGTCTCCGACCACCTCTTCCTGGACAATCCGAGCCATCCTGTTTCACGCTCCGGCATACAGCACACTCCTTCCGCTTTGGTGGTTGTTTCAAAGTCTGTCCACCACCAGCCGTCGTTCTGAAATCTGCTGGCGGAGGCAGCGGAGATCTGCTTGACCCCTGGACAAATACTGTCTGAGGTGCGGCTGCTGGACGAGCAGAAGACTCCAAGGATGTCAATGGCACAGAAAGGGCTTCCGTAGCAGCAACACGGCGCTCCGCTGCTACATGAGATGCAATCGAAGTCGCGTTTGACGTTGTATTTCGGGTCTTGACAACGGGGGAAAAAGATTCGCTGAGAACGACACTTGCATATGCGTCTGACCGTACTAATTGCGTAAATTCTTGGCGGTCTGCAGCGGTTTTATGCATTGTAGTCATTTCATCGCGCGCGGCCCTCCAGACCTTGTAGTGATTCTGAAGATGCTCGGGAATCTTGAAGAATATGGCCTTGCCATTGGCCCGCGTCGACCACCACTTCGTCATCTCTTTGAAGTTCGGTGGACCGCTGGACTGATTACCGAATTGGCCACCGGGCCGAACAGCACTATTGAATAGTGCGTATTCTTCATTTGTGTGAATCGGCACAAGAGCGAATTTCGTATTCTGTGCAGCTGCGAGAAATTCATAACGGCAAGTCCGTGCCCCAGATAAGTCCACGAGCGGCAGAGGAGTGATATCCGTGTTGGTTCGTAGAGGGTGATCATGGGGAGGAATGTTATAACTGTCCCGAATGTGTTGCGGGAGCTCCGAGATGAAAAACGACTCTTGCGTCCGTTCGAAAAGGGACACATTTAGATAGCCAGTGCGGGTCTCGCGCGGTTGATCAAATGGGAGAGATTGATATAAGATATCGATGTCGTCTTCGATCCAAGGATCATAATGTCCGTCGTAAACGATGCCATCTCTGTGAAGGGAACCGGACTGTATGACAGATATTTGAGAATAATATGTGAAAAAATAAATGCTCGACTTACTTCGGTATTTTTTCGATAGCAAAAGTCGGAAAGGAGTGCAACACTCATTTCAACCGAAGCACCCAGGGAGCCAAAACGGCTTCTGACAGGCCCATGAACGCTACCTTCCAGCGAGCTCGTTCCTCTGATGTCATGATAAATGGGAAGGCCAGCTTGGTCCGTTCGAAGTTGATTATAGAGTGCCACCCCCGGCGGGTCTGAAACCCAACCTTTCCGCACATCGTCAAGTATGGCCGCCGCAGCTTTGCGACAATCTTCATCAAACAATTTCTTCTTTGTTACAGAGCATTCGAGGTCCGCGTGACTCTCGAAGAGTTTTTTGAGAATAGGCTCTAGGACAGAAGGAGGTGGAACATAACGACGAACGCGCTGCCAGACCCAGTCGGGCTTACTTCGCACCGCTTGGTCCCAGGTAATCTTTTTCTTTTTCAAAACAGCTTCGACGCGGGCTTTATCAAATTTATCCGGGACAAGCAGGGCGTCGCGGAACCATCTCGCAAATTGTTTCCCGAGGGAGTGGTCCTTGCCGATGTGTTTAATCAGTCGGTCCATTTCATGCCAGACATCTTGGAATGTTCGCGTCGGCCACGGAGTTGTAGATTCCGCAGGTTGAACAAGAGGATGCTGTGAAACCCGTGCTGCTGAATCGAGACAATGGTGGCTGGAGCTTTGTGCTGTTAAGTCCCTGCATTGTAGATAAGAACTTGTCTCAGGTAATTGAATAATTATCTTAATTACTAATTGAATTATTGCGCTATTACTCACAAAAATTGTACCCAACACAGTGGAGGACCTCTTTGGCAATAGCATCGGCAAGTGGCCTTCCCTTCAGTTCAAGAATTTGGGTATCCACGAGAGCAGAGAAGGATCGCGCGCTTTCATCCATGGCAATAATTGCGAGAAATTCCTCTAGGGTCACCCGGCAAAGGTCTGATGAATCCTCGTCGACATCACCATCGTCTATGGGGTAGGACCGCCCAGTGGTGCTATCCTCAGTGGTTTTCTTTCTCTGCTTTTGCTTTCCTCTCAGTGCAGATACGGCAGGTTTTTGGACATTTGCCGTGTTTGATATTGAAAAATTCATTGGTTGCCAGCTTCCAAGTCCCACATGTGCTGCACCGAGTTCTCGAAGGGTCGGCGGTTGACGGCTCGGCGGCGGGCATTGCGGTGGCAGAGGTGAAAACAGCGGAGGTGGCAAGCGTTTGAGCTCGTGACCGCGATTGGAGGTTAAACAAATTATTTTTCGATAATTAATTACATTATTGCTCCATTGTCTCCAAATATCAGAGCGCCGTGCACCAATTGAGCAGACAATGGCCATCGGCTTGAATGGCGGCGCACGTGACCAGGAATGTGTCGGGTCAATTGCGCTTAATAGAGGATGCTGTGAACCCGTAGCACCGTCTGGGCCCTCCTGATGGAGCGCAATATAAGTGTCGAGATCCGCATCCATGAATTGCTCGAATTCATCATCGCCCAGAGATGTGGGTCAGTCGTCTGCCTAACTGGATTTTGCGCAGAGGCGCAGGACTGGATTATGAGGGCCGGTGATTTATTGTGCAGAGGGTCGGATTCGTTATCCGAATCGGAAGAATCAGACTCCGAGTCTGATGAATCTCGGCTCTCGACGTCGTCAGATTCATTATGTCCAATTTCGGATTCCTGAAGAGAGCCCGTTGAGTGCTCGATGGGAACAGTCTCTTCCCGTTCAGCTTCTCGGGAAACAAGCGAATGGAGATCCACCACAATGTCGAATGGCGGAGGACCCATTTCTTCAAGCGTCTGCTCGTGGTAATGGGCAATGAAGGAAGGTGCGACAATTTTGGAAACCGTTATGAGGGCACGCTTGGTGTTAGACAATGTTATGGTTCTATTTTCCGATACCGGGAACCTCGTCATCTGTTCAGTAAAAAAACTGTAACGGGGCCATTCCGCAAGGTGACTTTTTCGTTCACAAGGCCGATGCGAGCCAATTTTGCTCCTGCTGGTGGTTTCTCGACGATAGCTTTAAATATATGGAGAGAAAGCCACGCATTTCGGATCGCATACTTCTGTTGCTCATCCGAAAGGCTGGTTTTGCACCAATCAGAGCAGCGGACATCCTCATGTTCCTCCAAAGTACGGCCAATTACCTCCTCCGAGATCCGTTTAAAAGACAGAGCGGCATGGGAGATGAGCCCTTTTGCTTTCGCAAGCACCCCGAGATCTATCCATCCAGATTTGTCATCTGAATGAGTGCGTGGCGGTGGAGAGAGCTCCCACAAGAGTGCGAGGATGTCGAGGTTTCCCTGGACATGGTGTCCGACCCAAGTTGATCACCTGTTTCGAGAAGAGAAGGATCTTCAAAGACTCGGGCACCAATTGGTCGACAAATGTGGTAGATCTAATCATCAAGTAAATGAAGGAACCAGTCAACAATGCTAGGAATAAAATATACCTGGAATAGATATACGAAGTCGGAAATCGCAATCTTGGTTGTGGATATTGCTCCGAGCGCCATCTAACCTCGCACCGTGACCTTGGGCCAGCGCTCCAGGCAAAGTCTTTCGCCTTTTGGCCTCGCGGCGCGGCAAGAACAAAACTTCAGAAGACTCAGAACAGTCACGATTTCAGAGAATTAAACAGTCAATCATTCAAAATGTACAGTCGCGTTACGGTATCCAGAATAAAGTACACGAGATAATATTCGAGGAAAGAAACGGTATCTAAAAGGTTCGGTTCGGTGCAAGCAAACACAAGACGTGCCGCTGCGGGTATACAAAGATTCGGTTCGGTGCATGCAAACACAAGGTGTGGAGCTGCGGGTATAACCTGCGACCCGGCGGTCGGAAAGCGGGCGGGGACATGACGAATTCGACGGCCCAAGCGAGACCAGCACTGCAAGCACAGCGAGGCGTCAGAAAAAAAAACGCACGAAGAGGAAAAAGGACGCACATGTCGGCAGCAAGACACCTGAGTATTTCGGGCGGAGGTTAGGGGCTGGCTGGTGGCGATCTTGAAGAGAGTTAGGCGTCCCCGACGGTCTTCATGGCCGCACCGGCCGCTTTGCGCTTGTCCGTGAAGAGGGCCGGGCGTCCCCGACGATCTTCATGGTCTTGCGGGTGTTGCCCCTCTAGCGTGTGGGTCCTTGAAGAGGGTTAGGCGTCCCCGACGGTCTTCATGGTCTCACGCGTCCTCGGTCGATTATGTAGGTGTCTGCTGTCGGCGTGCGTCGCCCGCTTCTTCTGGCCGTCATGTCGTCGTCCGTCGCCGCGAGTCGATTCTCAACCGAGTCCGTCAGGTGAAAGAAAGAGGGGGGTATCTGCAGAACAAAATGATGAGAACGAGGAGAGAGCACGGGTAGATGGACGTACCATCGGCCAAGCCAGTTCCGGATGCAGACCGGAAGCGAAGCGCGTGGGGACCTGTTGAGGGGATGAGCTGGAGTCGCAACTCGAAGAACATAAGCGACTCACGATGTAGACATAGCTGTAAAATATAACTGCGGGCGCTACGATAAGCTGCAAAGAGACCATCAGCAGGGAGCCCGAAGGGAGAAATACGACCACTCACGAATTGCTGGATCAAGGGCAAGGTGCGCCATGTCTCCAAGGAGGCCTTTACATCGTGAGGGTGTTTGGTAATCCGGAGGTGAGCTCGTGAAAGTCGTGGATTTGGATGGATTTCCAGGAATCGAGTTGCTCGAAGAAACGCCGGAAAGTGGCCCGCACTGTGTCCCTCGACTTTTGGCAGAGAACGACCGCCACAGGGTATGTTTCCAGTTAGAATCTAGGGCGTACTGCGTTATTAGGAGGGGCATCGGGATCGCGACGCAGCACCACGTTGTACATAGACCGATCAGAAGAGGTCGAGCGGCTCCATATATAATAACCCTCGAACAGAGCCCACTCTGTGAAGGGAAGACGAAGACGACGAGAAATAGGGTCCGGAGGCCCATCGCGAAAGTGTGCATGACATGCAACCACAGATCATCTAAAACGAAGCCAGGTGAGTCGAAGTGCATGTGAAGACAACCGGAGAAAAACTGACCGAAAGTCGACAAAATTGGATGCTGCCAGAGACGAGAAGTAGGATGAGAATGAAGAATGATCCAATGACCTCCCGAACAGATAAGAGTTCCCTCCTAAGATAGTGTAACTGTAGAGCATCCAAATGATCCAGTTGAGCTGCGGGACGAAGGCGATCACAGCCATGGATATAAGGAGGACCAAATGATGTGGCAACAAGTAGGGAGACCATGCACAAGCACAGAAAAGGCGGAGGACGCCGAAGACGAGGAGACAGACGAAATGACTTGCAAGGGCAAGAAGGAGGATCTTGGATAATTGCCGGCCATTCTGGAGATGTAGATCTTGACACCGAAATCCACGACCCAGCTGCAATCCACCGGTCGCGGAAAAACCTCTCGATCGCCGATAAAATCTGTCTGGCAAAGGCTACGATCCTGGATACCGAAGCTGCTGCGGGCGAATCAGGGTAGGCGAAATGGATGAAGTAACCCCGAGTACGACGACGAGCGCGAGCAAAACGAGAATCAGCAAGACCCATATCCACGATTCCGCGTGGGGCTTTGGCTGAGCTTGAACTTGAACCTGGGTCGGGCGGAGGCGATGGTGGCTGGGTACCCATGCCGATATGATTGCATGCGGGTGGAATAGCGCGGTTGGATACCGACGAGTCATAGGGATAGGATCATCGGGGCTCGGAGGACGTCCATCGGGTAGAGCTTGACTGTGACCGAAGCCTTTTGCACGAAGGATAGAGAAGAGACTGGCAAAAATGACAATAGCGTAGCCCATTGCGGCAACGTATGGGAGATGAATAGTGCCGTTTGAAGGGACACATTTGGTGGGCATAAGGACGATTTCGGTGGTTCGAGTCGCATAAAGACTGGTCTTGGGAACGGACAGGCCAGAAAGGACGATCATATTCAGCGTAACTTGAGCGCCGATGAAGAAACCACCGAAGAGACCAACGAGGCCCTTGGACGAGAAGGAGAAGAGGCTGAGAGCGGAGGTGGGGATTTGGAGCATGTCGTGGTACGGAATCAAGAGTGAATTGTTGTGTCAGCCACTCGATTGCCAAACATCCAGACAACTAAACAAACAAGCAAATAAACAAACGCGTCGTGCGATCACATGATCGTGCTACCCTTCTCTCCTCCCATCTCTACCGCAACTTGAAGTACGTTCCCGCCCAGTTCCATTCTTGTATATATCGCTCACTTATACCTCAGTTATGTTACCCATCCTCGCCTTATTTCTCGGGGCGGTCCTCAGCTTCCTCGCTGGGGTAGCTGTCCCCCGCGAGTACGTCTACAAACCCGGCCGGTACATCGCCGCCTGCGGTGAAAATACTTTAGTTATTATATACCATGTTTATGACCCGGTTCGCAAAGCCCCTCGAGCTCGAACCGCACGTTGTAGGTTCTTCAAAAAAAGATATCTCTCTTGTTGTACTGAACCTTATCAGATCATAACTCTACTCTCCAGCCGTTGATTATCAACGATACTATATTCCTAGCCGACAATCCTCCCCCCTTCGGTCCCGCCGCCGCCCCGACCCCATCCACCTTGTCAGCGGACGAGCTGGCTTACAGCCCTTCCCTTGTCGATGCGCCCTGCCCAGCCTCTCCGGTTGATCCTCCTCCGGTAGACAATGGGGCTATTCTCCGGTTCATCCTGCTCGCTTGGGGGGTGGCTTGCACTCTAGCGGTGGCATATGTGATGTCGCGCTCGCCGTCCTCAGCTCCGCAACGGGTTTCCTCTGCCACGCGAAAGGGTGAAACGGTCGAAGACCGCCAGCGCCAGCTCATAGTTCTCCCAAAGAATGAGCAACTGGTAGACCGCACCGAACACATGTTCGTTCTCGTGGGCCTTGCGCCAGCCTCGGCCCCATACCCAACTCGATCTTCGACCGGAGACGGTGTTACTCCGCTCTTTCAATATGGGGGTCCTAGTTACGCGAACGCTGGCCCTACTGCGCCTCCCCCGACCGCTGACGACACGGCAGCTCCGCCACCCCCGCCTCAGCCTCCCGTCGACACTACACCGTTCCCTCCCAGCGCTCCATCACCCCCACCTTCTAGCGCTCCATCGCCTGCGCTCCCTCCGCAAAGCCCTTCTCCCGAGCCTTCTTCCTCTTGTCGCCCTGTCCCCCCGCCTGCCGCCGCCCCAGAGGCAGAGACATCACATATGTCTCTGTCTGAGATTACCCCGCAGCCGCCGCGTCCCGACCCCTCCAAGTCGAAACTACCAAGTCGGCGACCGGCCGCGCCGTCTGCGCCATCGGGGGTGCGTCCAGGTCGCGAAAATGTGAGGCCTGTGCTGGCGGCGCCGTCGCAAGGGAGAGCGCTCGCTCATAAGCGGTCGACAGCGGAGGAAGGCGTACGGTCGGGTCGCCCGAGTCACCGACCCACCGTGGAGGAAACCAAGGCGAGGCGCGACGCTTCGGGCGTGCGACCAGCGGTGGTGCAGGGAAGACCCGCGCTCTCTCACAGGCGGTCGACGGGGGAAATGGCCGGGCGGTTGGGGTCTCGCAACCGCAGTGGAGGAGCCGCAGGCTGACGGCGAGGGGGACGAGCGCGAGGATGGCACCTCCCAGAAGTTGGCGGCGCAAGTACCCGCGAGCACCTCCCAGAAGCTGGCGGCGCACGTACGCGCGATCTGCCGCAACCCAGGCGGGCCGCGCGCTGCAGAGAGGGCACTCATCCGGCGTCACTTGAAAACACAAGTCGAGCTTAAAAGTTCCACGAACGCGGCGGCAACGGCGAAGGGGAAGGGCAAAGAGCGGGCCGCGTAGACTGGCGAGGAGACCGACATATTTATTACTATACTATTCCGCAGTCCGTTTCTGTTACTGCATCATTCCAAATTTTGTATTATCTTGTACCATCACCTCTGTAGCACACTACTATTCCCATCACCGTAGAAAAACCCTGTAGCACATACTATTCCTTCTCATGTAGAACAAACTATGCATTGTATCGAATTACCACACCACACTCGAATACGCCATCCAAACGGAATCGATGCGGTATGGTCCACATTTAGGATGCCCTCGCAAGAAGACCGTTGCGCAGTACGTCGCGCCAGCTTTCAGTTATAGAACTCCACGGATGCCAACCGGGGGCATTGTAGCATCTGCTGAACGGAGCGCGAACCGTAGGATAAATCTGAGGGGTCTGCCAGGCGCGTACCGCCTATCCAGAATTTCGCAAGTTATATTCATTTTGGGAGTACGAGTACTAGTGAGGGCGCACGACGGCTCGAGTATGCACCAGACCAGGATGCACGCGACGGCACTGCGAAAGATACGAGCCGCTCGACTGGGAGCGCCCAAGGACGTCGGGCAACGCTTTTCAGGACCACGTAAGCGTACAGAACGGCGCGGAGGACCTGGATAGCGTAGGTCCGTGAAGTTAACGTCGGAGATTGCCATGGGCCGAAATAAAGCGGAAGAGTGCGCGGTTGAGACAGTTCGGGGTTTAATCGCCAGGCTGGCCGGCGCAATGCATCGGCAGTACAGAGAACTTGACGCGGTGCGAGTACGACGTACAAAATAGACTGTGAGCGGACGGCCGACGGTGGAAGGGGTTGCGAATTGTTTTACCAGCGGAACGGCGGGTCTCAAGACCACAGCTGGTCTTAAGTCTACCTCAAATGGGGCGGAATTTCAGAAGCGGAAGGAGAGGGTGTGCGGTCGAAGCCAATCCAAGCGCGGATTAGAATTTTTAGCCGTAGGAGCAATCGCATATCATGGAGGAAATTTGGCCAGGGCCTGGTCCGATGCGACAATGCGAGGTACGAGCAGACGTTTGTTGTACCAGGCAAGTATTCAGGGCAAGAAAGATTGCTTTTGGAATCTGGATGGCAACGAAAACAAGCAGCAAGTGTTTCCGAGTCGGCATGGAAGAAACAGCCGTGTAAAATTGCGTGTATCCAAGTAGCAGAAGTCCTATGTCAGAATCATATTCGAATGCGTTAATGCGTCCATAAGCAAATGCAGGACCAGAACGGCCCAAAATCCGACGAGTACAGCTGGTGCGGTTTGAACGTTCAACGCGTACATTTCTTCATGTACTGTAAAAGGAAAAGCCCCGCACTGCGACCGCAGGCGATCCGCCGAACTCACCACGTTCAGGTCTGTTCAGGTTCTTCCATGTCGCCAGTCGTGATCATCCAGGGCCAGCAGGCGCTCAATTAAAGTTACCTGCCAAGACCAGAAAAGGAAAATGAAAGATCTCGGCATCCTGTCATCGGATCACAAGAACTCGGCATCGTAACATGTCCTCCTCCTCTCACACTCAAAGATGGAAATTCTTGGAATTATGGAACGCTACGTTGAGAAAGCCAGTCACGGAACCTAAATAAAATTGGCTCAGCCTGGAGGCTGGCTGGGTATTTTTTTCCTTCAAGTCTCGGCAAAGGATCGCCGCATGACATCACAAGGATCGCCGGCGGTCACGGTGTGACAGGAGCTTACTTGCTTCTCCTTGACGACCAACAACATGGCGCTTGGCTTGCTGCGGATAACTTGGCTCAGAAATATTCAATGGTCTATCCTGGCGAACCTGAAAAATACTATGCAAGTAAACAATTTTGAACGGGCCCTCTAACAGTCGAGGAGTCAAACTTAAACGCGCTGCGGAGGGTGGATTTGACTTCGGATGGTAAATTACAACCGGCAGCATTTGCTCCATCCGATCCGTTGCTATAAATGCCCATATGTCTCCATGCGGAAGACATCTTTTCTTTCTCTCTTTCTTCCCGTCCAGCAAGGCCTCACCCCAGCCTGCCCCTCCACTCATTTTATCTCGCTCTTTTGTCTGTGCCCTCTCTCAGACAGACAGCTAAACGACAAGAATAATGTCTTGCTTTAACCCCACCGTTTTTGGTGTCCTTGCCCTTGCGGCTTCTGCCACCGCATCTCATTCATCTTTCAAACGCATGAGCAACCATGCCCGTGTCGCAGCATCTGAATGGAAGCGCAGCGCCGTCTCTGGAGTTGCATACTACGGCTTCCAAAACAACACCATGAATGCGTGCGGCACTTACTCCAAGGACTCCGACATGATCATCGGCGTTGGGCCCGACTACTACGGCGACATGGGCGCCGTTTCCGACAAGTGCTTCCAACACGTTCGTCCTATTTTTCCCTCGTATAGTAGTACTCCTTGTGTTGATGCTGATGGACGCAGATCACCGTTACCCTCAAGTCTGATTGGACCAAGAGCGTCGATGTGACTCTCACCGACGCATGCCAGGATTGCGGTGAACCTGGGAATGTGTATCTCTCCACAGGAGCGTTCCAGGCTCTCACAGGTGGTTCCCTCGATGCAGGCGTCCGTATGTCGTTACAATCTCGACTGGGATCTACATATGCTGATTTCTTGTCAGTCGACGTTACATGGAACTTTGGCTCCTCTTCGAGCGGCCAACAGTCCTCGTCTAGCGGCGAAGAGGACACCTCCCCCGCAGAAACCTCGACCGCAGATGAATCTACATCTACCTCTGACTCTGACGAAGAAGATTGCTCGGACGAGGATGAGGCGTCATCCACTGCAGACGCCGAACCCACTGCGACGCCTACCAAGGTTGCGACTACCACCGCTCACGCTGTGACCTCCACCGCCAAAACCCCTGCCAAAGCGACTTCGGAAAAAGCCAGCAAAACAACTAGCGCCACCACCTCTAAATCAAGTATGTCTCCATTCTCAGGGACAGCTCGTAATTCTAATGCCTCCTAGCCGGTACCTCGAATGAAGGCTGGAAGCTACCAAGAAACTGGAGGGCCAAACTTTCCTCGACTTCTTCAATTAGTACGCCCTTTCATTCCCACTTTTATGTGATCGCTCAGCATTTTCGCAGTGATTCCAACACCAATGACAACGGCGGCGTTGCCCAGTATGTGAATGGTGTCAAGGAGGGCCTCGCGTATACCTCGGGCGACCAAGTCATCCTCGCTGTCGACACCGCCGAGGACGTTGCCGCCCGCAACTCCTCCGTATGGTTTCGAAGACGACTTTCAACGCGAAGGACATGAACCTCTTCATCTTCGATATCGCGCACATGCCCGCTGTCTGCGGAACCTGTGCGTTTAAATTGGCCATATCTTGCGCTCCGCGACTGACATTTCATGCAGGGCCCGCTGTTTGGGTGCGTTGACGCTCGTCTGTTTCCCCGTCTCCGGGCACTGATCCGTGATATAGTTCACTGGCGCGAACTGGCCTTATGATGGTGCGTTTACCTGCCAGTTGTGCATGAGCATGCCTGATTAATTTCACTCTGCAGGCGAGATCGATGTGGTCCGTGATATGTGCAATAATGCACGAGAGTCCTTTATTTATTTTTCTCTCCAGGTCGAGGGTGTTTCCTGTACGACCAGAACATCTACTCCGTCCACACCGGCTCGGGCTGCTCCATCTCCGACTCCGCCGTCTCCTCCATGACCAAGGTCAAGATCGTCCAAACCGACGGAACCAACTGCGGTCAGCACCATCCCTGCTTTGCGCGCCATACCTACATCCAACTGACGTATCTCCGCATTCCGCAGACGCCAACGTCCAACCCCGCCGGCTGCGGCTTCACCGACCAGCAGACGTCGACGTTCGGCCCCGGCTTCAACAGCGCCGGCGGAGGCGTCTTCGCGCTGCAGTTCGACACCACCGGCATCAAGATGTGGTTCTTCCAGTCCGGCAGCGTCCCTGGCGACATCTCGTCCCTCGCACCGAACCCGTCCAGCTGGGGCGCCCCGCGCATGTCCGTCCCGACGTCCAACTGCTCGCCCACGACGTACTTCAACGACCTCATGATGGTCGTCGACACGAACCTCGGGGACCTTTACCGAGGGCGTTTGGGGTGTCGGTGCGTCCTCCTTCTCGCCTCGTTTTGTTATTTACCTCCGGAGCTGACGCGTTAAAATTGCAGACGGCGCCGGCGGCCAGGCCACCTCGTGCAAGACCAAGACCGGTGTCGACACCGCCGCCGAGTACGTCAAGAGCCACGGCTCTGAGTTTGGCGACGCCGCGCAGTGGAAGATCAACGGGTTTACATCTACAACCAGTAGACGCGCGCGTGCTGCATACATTGTGCATCGTATTTTCGTCGCCGGGGCCGGCCTAGCGTATTTGTTTTGTTCCCTGCGGGGCAGGCCCCGCGCAAGATCAGTGCAGTATCTTGTTCTTCGCGTACCTACTTACACATATCCTCTGTGTCCACTACCCACCTCCGCCTCGCATACATTCTTTACTCCTCGCTGGCATCTTCCCTCTGAATCTGAATCATGATCTCCTACTCCTACCTCTACTCGGAATCACACTTTCCGCCCCTCGCCCGCCGATTTGGTTCTCGTGCATGTTGTATATACCACCCGCATTCGTCCTTGCATATCGCATTTTACCAACTGCACTGAACTCTTTTTTTTGAATACAACGGAATTTCAAATGGAGCGTTCGGGAATATTTCAAGGCACGACAAGTACATTGCTCTGTCATGATTTAAGACAACGAGAAGTAGGAGCTCCCCATACGCGCGCCGCTCGTGTGCGATTTTAGTCAAGTATCGAGGCGACACGCGTCAGGACTCGACGGGAAAAACATGAGGTGGAATCGAGGAGTTGTTGGTCGCAGGAGTATTTCAGTTTAATGCTAGATAAACGGACACGGGAACAGGGCCTTGGCTGCGGCGTTCCAGAACTCGAGGCGAACTGGGCTCTAATCACGAGGGAGGGTAGGGGGGGAACTTGGCAAGTGCCGCACCATAAACAGCAAGAGGAGCCTCAAGAAATATCGGAGAGAAAATACTGGCTAGCTACATTTTCAAGATGGTTTCATGCGACTGAAGTTCGGGTCTTCCAAGCTTTTTTTCAATTTTACACGCACTTTTGGTTGGCTTTTTGGTCGGAGGTCAATGTCGGAGAGAGCACATTTGGACCGTGACGTCACGTCACAGAGTCACGGTACGAACTTATCGACCAAACCAACCTTCCGCCGTCCTGTCTTGCAGTCGACTGCAGCGTGTCCTCTGAGTATGAACGCCACGAATAACCTTGTCAGAAAGCTATTTCTATCATGTCTGCTAATAATAGTCTTTGGGCCACAATCCAGCACTATTGTTCTCTTTGGGTCCGAGAACAATGCGGACCATTGTCAATTGTCCTTGCCGTACATCTTATATGCGAGGAGGGGGTCTCGACTGCAGTTTCTCAATCCCTCTCCGGTCCACGTCTCGTTTCTCTTTAAAAATCCTGAAGCCTGGTGCTCAACGACTTCACGATCCTTTCTACTCTTTGACGACTATATTTTCATTCTCTCTTCAGTTTGCTTAGATGCTCTCTTTCTCATCTGTATCAATGCTACTGCCACTTTTTCTGGTGCTTTTGGCTCCCATACGAAGCAGCGCAGCCCCGCTGTCTTTTCTCAACTCGACTGCACCTTCGCAGTACCTCGAGAACGCGATCACAGCTCGTTTCATGAATCAGCAGTTTGCGGTATGGCGGAGACAGACACCTGCACCGGTGCGTCGTTTTTTCTCGATCAACTCTCTTTCATCTCAATTCCCCACAGGAAATGCCACCGCATGCATATCCGGTTCTTTCGCAATGTGCGTCGCGGCCTGGGTTCTCACTCCGTGTGCAAGCGGCCTCGTATGCGTGACAATGCCGCAGAGCAGCACGCTGGGAACGGTCCTGTCGTGCGATAGCCTCGATGACGTTTCCCAGCGCTTTGCTTTTGCGGGTGTAGACAGCGGTTGACCTCAGATGACGATGAGGATGATGGATGATGACCCCACTCGCTGAGGGATCTACGTCCGCACTCGCCTCCCTCGGTTTCAAGCCCGAACGCTGTACCTGCTGCTACCAGCCTCGCGGCCCGGCGTTTCCATCGTCGCCAAATAGCGAGCGTGCGTAACTCGCTCCCATCTTGCTGATGGATTTAAAACTTACATTCGCCCCTTCACAGAGCATCGCACCCGACCCTGCCACGGTCCCAGCCGTTAGCGTTAATGTTAGTTTGCGCTTCTGATGCATTTGTTAAATCTGGTTCTTATTTTATTTCATTTTCTTAGGGTCTATCCAGTGTCCCTATAAGCGTCGCAGCTACGACCGCAGCAGTACCCTCAGTCAGTGCAGCGGCCTCTGATCCTTCCATTACGAGTGCAGTGAGTGTCGAGTTACCCATTCCTCGTTGTCCGCTCATAGCTCTATTATCAGGCCCCCCTCCCAACCGCCACTCTACCTGCCGGTGTTTCCTCCGCTGCTTCGGTCCCCGCTGCCAGTTCTGCCGTCGCTCCTAGCGATGGTGCTTCGACCGTGATCGGCGCCGACGGACTTCCCACCGCACTCGTCGTCGTAACAGTCTCTGCAACGGGCGCACTTCCAGCCTCTGCCACCCTAACCGCCGTATCCAGCCCTTCTGCTGCTATTGCTGGCGGTTCCCTCCCCCCTGATCCTACATCGATCGCATTTGCGTTCGGTGCGATTCCTGCTGCGACCAGCACGCTGACGGTCACGGCGGGGGCCACCGCGCCGCCCGTCATTCCTTCTGCGACAACCCCGGCTGCAGAAGCGCCCGTCGCTTCTCCCAGTGTTTCTGCTGTAGCTGTCGGCGCGCCTTCGGCGTCCGTTCCGTCGAACCCGGCCAGCTCTGCCGCTGCAAGCTCTTCAGCTGTACCCCCTCGCTTCCGTTCCGCGGTGTCCTCCGCGCTGGCCTCGCCATCCGTAGCCCCCGGTTGTGCAGACGAGCCCCGCCGTCGTGCCGACCGCCCTACCCAATCCTGCGAACACCTCGTCTGCGAGTGTACCAGCGGCTATTGCATCCGCCAGCGTGGCTGCTGCGAGTGTCCCAGTCGTTGCCTCTGCCAGCGTCGACCCCGCTTCGAGCGCGTTGGTTCCTTCGCTCGCCCGAGCGCCCAAGTTAGCCCCAGCACCGCTGCTGCTGCTTCAGCGACGCCGACTTCCCCCTTCAACTTCCAAACTTAACGCAGTACGAAACCATACGGACACTGACACGGACCTGTGACTCTTACATTGTATCGTTTAGACATGTCGACTCGTTACCTTACCTGCATGTAATATTATTGCTGTCTGAATTTTTGGTTCTGCTGCCAAAGGCGTTGTTTATGTTGATTTGGACTTGTTCCTTATTCCGGTGCATGCCAATATCGCATTTAAGTTGGAACCATTCAACCAACTTCTCGTTGCCTCTCGCTTCTGTGTTGTTTCGAGGCGCTCCCGATAAACGGGCGAAAATAGTCTCTTTCAGTCTTACGGCACTTCCTCCGCCCTGCATTGGCGTCACCCGAAATTCCTTGACCGAAATAGTCCTTCCGGAGGTCGTACGGAGAGTCCAGCGACATACACTGCAAGGCTGAATTATGCGCTCCTCGTGGACCGGTTCCACTTCACGTTGCTGACCACCACAATTACTAAATTTGTGTGGTATTTAGAGCAGGCGAAGGTCGACCTCTGTTGGCCATTTACTTCTTACTTGCGGCCGGCGCTGGTTCCGGCCCTTAGTTTACAGCAGATGAAGGGCTGGGCCGATAAAGTCTGCGTGTACTCCAAGGCTCTCGCTCAATTTATCTGGCGGTGCCTTGCCCTTAGTAGGTCAATATAACGAAACCCAAGTACCATCCCACTTCACGCAACTCAGTCAAGTGGTGTGGAAGGCTACAACTCAAATCGGATGTGATCTTCTGTATTATCTGTAATCCTACATACCTGCGTTCCATTTCACTTCTCTGTGGGGCAGTTCAAACCTGCACAGGAGTCTTAGATGGTTTTCCGGCTCGTTTATTCCAATTTATTTGGCCATTATAAATTAATGGACTTACGTTCAGCCTACACAGTACTACGTTTGTGAATACTCTACGGCAGGGAACATTATCGGTGAATTTCATTCTTTCCTCTGTTAGTAACGTCCATGCAGGGATAATGTGCAGGTACTGTCGCTCTCCTTTTGCTGGTGGAATCATTAAACTTGGTATTGCTTACGGGTTGCTTCCTTCGATCCCGCTCGGTCCCACTCCAACCGGTAGACTTGCTATTTCTTTTAGGGTCTTTCACCTGTTCCAGCCCCGGTCCCCACTCCAACGAATGGTGGGACTGTTAATGTTCGTATCCGATATTGTCCTTTGCTGTGGGAGTAATCGTTGAGCTTGGTATTTCTTTCAGGGCATGTTTCATTTGTTCCGGCCAAGCTCACAGATAGATGACCTGACTTTCCTTGTTCGTATCCGTCGCTTTACATTGCTACGGGAGGAATAACTGAACCTAATATTTCAGAGTGTTTATTTCACCTGTTCCACCTCTGTCGCCCTAATTCACTCCATAACGGATATGCAGAGGTTTCCTGCCTGTGGTGTTACTATTTAGCGTACTTGCAATGTCTTTCTCTCCCTGCTGCTGCCCGGAAATTTTCACTGCTGGTGAGCATTCTATTCCCTAATACCTTCACTGTGAATAACTTATTCTCAATACGGACAACCTCCATTAAATTTTCATGGCTGCGGTTAAGTATCAACCGTCTGCTTCCACACTGGCTGTTTATTAATTATTTATCGACAGAAAACCGCAGTTCCCTCTCAACCGTGAGAGCCATCAGTGGCCGTGTCATGAGCATGTTTTTTTTCGCCGCA